>CAJQUW010010225.1:0-34204 GCA_907163375.1 Prostheceraeus crozeri
TATATATTGCAGGTGTTAAAAGTAAATTGTATTACCTTGTATTACATTATTGTATTACTTTGGGCCTTCAGGACTGTGAAGCTCCCAGATAATTACAACTTGGCTAGATACCTAAACAGATATCATTAAACAGCACATAAATAAAAAGTATTTATTGAGTTCAACTACCGAGTTCATAGATAAAATAAAATAAAATAAAAGTATTTTTAACAATACTAATGATCTTGTCAGTTTTGATGTCGAATCCTTATTTACTAACGTACCTGTAAATGAAGTAGCAGACATTGCTGCAGACCTGGTATACAGTGATAGTTCAAATAACAAACCTAAGTATGGTAAAGATGTATTCGTAAAACCATACCAGTTTGCTACTAAAGGTAGTTTTTTATTCAACAATGATATGTATCAATAAATAGACGGAGTGTCAATCGGATCCCCATTAGCTCCTACATTGGCAAATTTATTTCTAGCCAAATTGGAACAAACTTGGATGAGCGAATCTTTTCCACCGTTATTCTATTCTAGATACGTAGACGATTGTATGTGTGTGTTTGATAACAGTACAAATATCAGTAAATTTCATGATTGCCTAAATAAGCAACACCCTAACCTAAAATTTACAACAGAAATTGGTAACTGTAAACTCCCATTTTTAGATGTAATGATTGATACTGAAAATTCACTGCAAACATCCATTTACCGTAGGAATACGCACACTGGCTTACTACTTAATTATAACTCCATCTGTCCTAAACAATGGAAAGATGGATTGATGAACGGCATGCTACATAGAGCACATATGGTATCAAGCAGTTGGCACACCTTTCACAGTGAAGTGAAAAATATAATCGATATTTTTCAAAAATTGGTTATCCTAAGTTAATAATAGAAAAAGCCGTAAATATTTTCTTAAATAAAAAAAACAAAAATACTAAGTCACATGTACAAGTACAGTCAAACACGAATACAAGTAATGATTCTGATGATGTTATATATACAGTCATGCCGTGCATTGAGAAAACGTCTCAAAAATTTAAATGTTGTCTTTCTGAAATTTACAAAAAATACGATCTCAATGCCAAAGTAGTTTTTAACACCAAAAAAGTATATTTTCTCACTAAAATGTAAATCGAATCCCCTGTACGTATGATATAAAAAATCAGATCCGGGTAAAATATAAAGGTGCAAGTAACTATGAAATCAGTATTGTAGAGGCATTAATGATAAAAGAGCATCAGCCAAAGATTAATCACTCTGCTGAATATAACGGAATGTCGTATTTGCTAAAGGTGTTTAATTAATTTAATTTTTCTTGTGCTAAATAAATGCAAAGTCACCCATAATGGAATTGAATTACGCAATTGTTTAATTAAATCAATCATGTTCTTGCTTCAGAGTTATTGATCAACTTAAAATACATGTTCCGTATATTGTGGTTTTAATCAGCCCATTTCGCATTATTTTTCAAAGGAAACATCGACATGTAGGACCATGTTTGTAGATTTGAAAATGCAGAATAATGTTGTACTTTCAGGAGAACCACTTATCAAGCTTATTCAGTTCATACCTAATCATTTGCATTATAAAATAAAGATAAATAGATAAGTGAACCTTATTTACACTCTGCACAAATGACATTGCTGATCGACAGTATCTACACTGTACTGCCTCTTTGGTCTGATTGCAAAACAGAATGATATCAAGCTTACTTGGATTCTCATCCACGTTGTCATCATGATGCATTGTTGACATCAGAAGAGCGCTCTTATTTCTTTGTGGAACGAAGGATACAATTATTGTCGCTTTCAGTCGGTCTTTTGATCGTGCCTTCTTTTTGTTGTTGGTAATATATATTTCGGTGAACCGCCCTTCTCAATTAAATGAGCAATTCTTCATTTCAACTGCTCTGAACATGATTTTTATTAAGCCCACCATTTCTACAAATTTTCTTTGAATTTTGGTTGAGATAGCCGTTATGTTAGCACAACATATGAATGAAATATTCATGACTTCATAAATTTGCTTCGTTTCCATATGACTGTCAATGATATCTTTGAGGCCATGGTTATGTCACTGACGCGTCGCTTAAAGTGAAATCGCCAAGGATATAGTTTTGTGGCTATTCACATCATAGTCGTTAGGTTGACTATAAATCAATTTATTCGTACATACAAGTACAAACTCGCAATCAATCGATAGGGATTGGCAAAAAATTGCTTTTGTTTTTTGTATTTCTGAACGTGCATGCATGCAATTTCTCGACAGAATCGCAATATGTCAAATTGGTAAATTATGCAGCCTTTAATGATGCAATTAAAGTTGCGAGTTTTGCAAACTAAAAAGTCAAAAAAATGTCTAAATGATCATTTATATTCGCGCAATCAATTTCATAGCTCGTAAGATATTTTACAAGTGCACAACTTTTTGAGCAATAAAAAAATCTGAGCAAGAATAGCACCACAACTTTACTGTGGTTTGTTTATACCCCTTCAACCACATCAAGTTGAGGAAAAAAGTACATAAAAGTTTTGTTGGTATTTTGAATGAAAGTCAATGGCTAAGCTAAGTGATGAGTTCCAAAATCTCACAGTAAATCGTGACAAGAAGGCCACCTAAGCTAATGGGACTTATGCATAGACCACGGCTTCCGAATATCTATGTCGCTAGCACGTACATGGAATCATTTGGAACTGCTGGCGATAAAGATTTTGTTATTTTCTCCGGCCACAACTACACCAGAAAGGCGAAAAATGAATCAATAAATCCCGTTCTAAATAACTAATCAAGTCAAGACTGTACCATATGTCTAGAAATAAGGCCTAGCTATTTAAGACCTGGATGCATGTCATCAACCGGTTAACCGGAATATACACGTATGTATCTCTTAGCGCACAACGCATTACTATTCGACGGTCAAATAAAACATTTCAAGAGTGTGGGATTGGCTGACAGCCTATTAAAATTTGATGATATTTATATTACTAAGCCTATTTATTACTTTGAAGGTAATCACAGCCATAAAAGTTTTTCGAATTAAATTAATTATGTCTACACATTTAATCACGCACTTAGCCGGTTAGCTATTTTTTCAAACAAGCACAAATGATGAGACCTTTATTCAGCTGTAGCACGTGAGTTATTTATGAGATCCGAATGATTTTACAACGATAGAAGGATTGATTCTTTTTTCGTGCTTTCTAATGAGGACAAAACATTTCATGTGGCAAATTGCCTTCTGAGACATGATGCTTACAAAAGCTATGCATTCTCAATGTATTGTATTAGCAGTTTTGATTTTTAATCGGCATGTTATGAATTTTATTTCAATGAACACCAGTTATAAGAAACGTGAAAGCATTAATTATACAATGCGGAGAAATAGACAGATAAAGTAACTTCCGCTATAGTTTAATCCAATACAGAGGTATTGCCGCGTTGCACCGCATTCTCTGAATCAAGAGAGATAGAGACCTTGATTCTACCTGAATAATTCCAGTTGACTTCCAGTTGATGATTCCAGAGACACAAATTTCGTGACTGACGGTTACCATGCGCCCATTGTTTCCAAGCAAGCTGATAAAAAAAGATGATATGTTGACCCTCAACGGTACAAGCGTGGACAAAATGTACACATTCAAAATTCAGACTGCAATTTTGCTATATGTATTTAAAATTCAATGGTTCTTTTTCATGCCAGCCTAACTACGTGACACGACTTCCTCGTGAGCGATTTTCATTGATATATGATTTTTCAATTTTTCGCAAAATCAAAATAACCTTTACTCATACAAACGTGTACAAATTGTCACGTTATTGAATTGGTGCAAGGTTTGAAGCCTTGATTGACAATGTCGTCAATTACAAATGCGGATACTTGACTGTAGATATCCATGCTCAACACCTCTCCATAACTCGATGCCGCTAGTGATGCTATGTATAGTAGAATGCTTGCCAGCACGTGGTTGGCTCTTGCACGTGATTGGCCACGCTTATTTCAAATCTTTAGTTATTCTGCTCATTCTGCTTTAGTACTTTCCTGACATAGCGCCGTTGGAATGATGCGTCGACAACGTCGAATGACCTTTATTGAGGCCTGTCAAGAATTAGGATTGAACGACAATGATGATTATGGAACAGAATCGTCCGATGACGACACGCTTGTGAATCCAACGAATGACGGTGACCATGATGATCTCGACCCACAGTTTTCTGGCATTGACCAGAACATCAGTGGCCACGACGTAGACGACGATGGAGATATCGATGTATTTCAAGAATTGTCTGACGATGATGGCAGCACAGATGATGAGGCTGCTTCGACTATTGAAGAAGCTGGAGGTGTGACCTATTCCCATCAGCCGATTCCTCCACATCGAATAGTAAGAAACATTTTGACTGAGCGACCGCGATCCTTGTGTAATCCGACGAATGAGAGACAGGCTTTTCTATTGTTCTACGACGAAGACATTATCAGACACGTTTTACGCTACACTAACAGGAAAGCTTCTGACATTCGACGTGACTTTTCTCAGACACCGGCTCCATCATACATGTCAGATTATAGCTTCTCTGAATTTTTAGCATGTTTCGGTGTCCTAATTAGAGCCGGTGTCGACAGGGACAATATGACTGCATTGCAAGATCTCTGGTCCTCAAATGATAGCCGACCCTTCTTCAGAGGAGCAATAGGCTACCAACGTTTCAAGTTTTTCTTCTGTGTTATTCGATTCGACAATTTCCGTGATCGTGAAGTGCGAAAGAGAGAAGACAATATTTCTGCTATTCGGGAAGTTTGGACAATGTTTCAACGAAACTTATTGAGATTCTACGTGCCAGACAGTACAATTACGATAGACAAACAATTCCTTGGATATCGTGGTCGGGCACCTGGTCGTATGTTTATGCCAAGCAAACCCCGAAAATACGGCGTCAAGATTTTCTGGGCGTGCGAAGCGTCCACTGGATTCGCCTTGACTGTTTCCATTTACACTGGAAAAAAGACTGGTGGGACTGTGCACCGAAATCTTGCAACGGATGTGGTCTTGGAATTGTCTGCTCCATTCTTTGACAGTGGTCGTGAGATAGTTACTGATCGATACTTCACCTCACATGATCTTGCCATCAAACTTTCAGCAAATAAATTGACTCTGCTTGGGACACTGAAAGCAAACAGAAGAGAAGTTCCGCGCTGTTTGAAAGACGTGAAAGACAGAGAAGTGTTGTCCACAAAGGCCCTCTTTGATCACGAAAATATGATAACTATTTCCTCCTATGTACCAAATAAACACAAAAATGTTCTCATGTTATCATCAGCTGACAATGATGCGAAACTGTCAGACCGGCCGGATCAGAAACCTGAAATCATTCTCAGATACAATGATACAAAAGTAGGCGTCGACATTATGGATGCATGCATTGAGGAATACACTTCACGGCGGAAAACTTGTAGATGGCCATTACTGATCAACTTCAACATAATCGATTTCTGTTGAAACAACGCCTTTCTGATGATGACGAAAAATGGATACGGTCTCTCTCGGAAGCAATTCATGAGAAATTTGTCACATCAACTAGCAAAGCCCTTTGCGCAGAGATGTTAGACTGGCTGCAGAAGTTGCTGGATATATTACATCGAGAGAGGCACCACGGAATGGCGGCCAAGATCGGAGCGGCATCAATCGGCCATTAAGATGTCATGTGTGCAAGAAATGGACAAGGAGTAAGTGTGACACTTGCATGTTTCCTATCTGTCCACGACATCGGATGCAAGTACGAAAAGATTTCTGTTTATCTTGCAATTGAATGATATGATTTCACAAAATTGTTTGTTCAATTTTTGTGGATGGTCAAAGCTAATTGTTTTGCAAGCACATGTTAAGCCAAGCGCATGAAATGCTAGGCACATGTTTTTGCTAAACGTGTGGTAGTTTTTCAAGCTAGTATAGTCGAGATTGAGGATTACATTGTTTTCAATTTAAAATTTGGCTAAGTGTGTGGAAACCACGATAAACCATGGAAGTTTACAACTTTTATTAAATTTGGCCTATTTGTCTTTTGTCAATTGGCCTAGATGCCTAATCAAAGATCGACCGCAAACAGTGTCAGATGATAGGTATTTCATGTTTGGCAGGGGTAAGACTTATAAGAGATGCAATATTCACATATCGTAGAGGAATTGTTCATATAATCAAGCACAGCGGTTTTGTGTACAAAGCGTACACGTTCGTGCGTCTACGTGCGTAAAATTATGTGTACCGTTGATGGTTAATTGGGAGTTCTACTGGCGAATTCGTACTTTGTCCATTGTGACTACACAGTTCAAAGTGTCGCGTTCCAAAATGCAGTTTTCTGCTTCAACTTAACACGTTTGAAATGTCTGAAAAATCGGTCAAATACAGCTTCATAGAATTCTATGAATCAGATGATAGAAATGAAGTATCTTTTGATCGTTGGAAAGTTAAGGAAGTGAATTTTTCTATCGATGTGAAATCATCTAGATCAAGGCACAAGAAAGGCCTTCTTCTGTAATAAGCTTATGTCCATCTCTCATGGGACGTGATGATCGTGCTTGATGACGTGTCTATGCCAGATCAGGTCAAAAAATTTTAGTGTTACGTCAATCTCACCAAATGCTCTCAGTATCCACTGCTGTCACGCCAACCAGGTCAACGTGTCGTCAACATCCGACGGCAAGATCAGGTTGACTATGAGGAACTGCGACGTCGCTCTCACTATCCACTGCTATCACGCCAACCAGGTCAACGTGTCGTCAACATCCGACGGCAAGATCAGGTTGACTATGAGGAACTGCGACGTCGCTTTCTCCATATTATTAAAATGTCGAATGAATCACTACGAGGCAGTCAAAAACTTATTGAGACATATTATTACAACCAAGCTGAACATTTCTAGTGAGAGGATGCTGCGAAAATTCGATTGATTTCAATTGTCAAAGGAACATAGAAGAATGATTGAGCTATTTTACTATTTTTTTTCATTTGTTTGCTTGTGTACTAGACTTTTGTATCACAGTTAAGCTCATTTTAGCTTCATTATTCTCTGCAGTAAATTACTTCATGCAGCTAACTGATTTTCCATGAGGATGACCAGCTTCATTTAAATGCATTCAGACATTTTTGATATGATTTGTTCAGCTTAACTTTCCACATAAACAGCTATAATATCAACGACATGAAGCTCATACACAACGACTTCAATTTAATGAAGTTTCAGCGTTCCTAAAGCGTCAGACAATCAATAAACTGTGCAAAATCTGTTGAAGCTGAATTCGATGGTTTTAATACTTAAATTGTGGCCGAGGAAGCAATCATTCAAAACAGCCTTTCAGTCCGTCGATTCCTTTAGTAATTTCGTCATTTGGAATAACGATGAAAATGCTGGAATGAAGAAATATAAAAACATTACTTTATAAACCAATGATAAAGCCCCTGATTGTGCTGAATAGTTTCGACCCAGAATCATTTCTTTACTGACAACAGACATTGAAAGAAAAAACTGTTATAGAAGATTATTTTGTCTAATTGGCTTGCATTTCCTATCTCTTCAGAGATAATGTTCGGCAATACTGCGCCCGCCACTGCTTACCGCAAACAGACTCGTTAACAGCGTTCAAGTCCGATAGCTGTTGTAGATTTGTAGTCTGTCCACATTCTGTCCACTTTACACTTGAAAATGGTTGTAGTATCACCGAAACGTAGTGACTTTGATTTCATCTTTTTCAATACATCTTCTAATCAGTGCGGTACTTTCATTATATGGCTTGTATTTCCTATCTCTTCAGAAGTAATGTTCGTTATAGCGAACACACTTGAACATTACAATAACGGCGAAGATTTCCACTTAACTGCCGAAGTTTCTTCTCATCCAACTGTGGGAGAAGTTAGGACGCTGATTGCGGAGAAGATGAGGGTGGAGACGAAAACGATTTCGTTGAGGAGGGAGATCGGACTATTTGACACGAAACCAGTCTACTATGTTCCAGGGCTTGGGTATTGTGACATCTCTGGGAATCTTCATGAGGAGAATGCAGTGAAAAAGAGAAGAATGGTAGCTCTGCATGCCGATGAAGACCATCTGCCAATCATTCCTGATAATAAAACAATTCTCATTGTTGCTGCCGCCGACGGTGAGTTCTGATGAGTCTTCTGATAATATTCTTCAGAAATAAATGTTTAAATGGAATAGAAACAAGGTATCTAATTTCTTCAGCTGAATGCTATTTTAACCCATTAACCGGCAACTGTAGAAGCATTCGGACTTACTCGATACAAAGTTGGAATCTGCGGTAATTTGAGGTACTAAATAATATATTTTCGCCCCAAAGATGACTTCACTTACGGTGATCGATTTTCAGACTGATCTAAAAATAGATCGCTGCCGGAGAGCGAAGAATTATCACAATACAGTATATATATTTTTGTGCTGCACGACTTCTTATTGAAGTTTTCATGGACTTTTAATCTAAATAACATTATACATTTTTGTGAGTCACTGCACTACTATTTTGTACTATATAAGTAGTATTTGAATAACATTATTTGAATACCAAAAAGCTACTTTATGAACTGAAAACGTATGATCTTCTTGATATTTGTATGTCATTGATAAAAGGGGAAAAACTGCACTTTGCAGAAAAACGCCGTGAGTGATACGAAATGATGTGAAAGATATACTCGTTTTTTACAATAATTTTGATTAAAGAAGTTATACGAGCAGAGCAATATATATAGGGCATTACATAATAACTAGCGGCTATCACATTTATAACAGTTTAGAGTAACGTACCTCTTACTGATGTGAGATGCCCTTTTTCAAAGCTCTTACTCTTGAACAAGCTGTGGCACTCATCGAAGATTTAGATGACGAGGAATATGATGCTGTAGATGTAGCTGTACTGCCACCTGAGAACAATGCTGATAGCGACGTAGACGAAGTCAACGAAGATGATGTTGGAAATATCGCAGAGGTCTGCGATGTACCCGGAACACTAGAAATTCGAACATCCCCAACCAATGATGAACTAAACGAAACAATGGAAAACGATGAAGAAGACAAACTTTGTCGACCAGAGTGGATCGAAGCTGCAGATCCTATTTGGCAAAAATCTAAAAGTCTATACACCCAACTTTCTTCCGAAGAAAATCATCATGATAGGAAGATGACAGCAATGAAGGAAGAACTAGATGGATTATCTCCAATTGAACTTTTCGAGAAAATGTTTGACAACCGCTGCGTGAATTTACTGGTAACAGAGACAAATCGATATGCAACTCAACGAAATGAAACGAAATTTCATGTGCAAGCAGCTGAAATCAAGGCTTTTGTTGGAATTATGCTGTTTACAGGGTATCATCGATTACCATCACAAGAGCATTATTGGTCTTTAGATCCCGATCTCCAAGTACCGCTAGTTCGCGAATGCATGCTTGTCAAAGCGTTTCTGGCAATCAAACGATTAATTCATTGCAATGATAATGACCTTCTCATAGATCCAATCAATAAAGCAGATAGATCATTCAAAATTAAACCATTATTTGATCTTCTCAACGAAAATTTCAAGCATTTCGGCTTTTTCAGCAAATATCTGTCAATTGATGAAATGATCATAAAATATTTTGGGCACCATGGACTAAAGCAGTTTATACGCGGAAAGCCGATCCGTTTCGGTTATAAGCTGTGGGCCTTGTGTAGCGATCATGGTTACGTCTACGACTTCTTCCTTTACCAAGGAAAGGAGACAGATGTCAAACTGTGCAAGATTCCAATGGGCGGAAGGGTCGTTTTGCAACTTGCGTCAAAAATCGATCATCCTCAAGGGAAAGAACTTTTCTTTGACAATCTATTCACCAGTCCGTCTCTTTTGGTCACGCTTACGAAAATGGGCTTTAGGGCCACTGGGACAATACGCGCTAACCGAAAAAAGAAGGCCCCTTCTCCTCAAATAAGGAGATGAAGCAAAGAGGATCAACTCATCAGACGTTTGACAAAGCCAACCAACTTCTCTTTATCAAGTGGAACGATAATAACTTTCTTCACATAGCCACAAATTACTCCTCAGTCGAGCCGAAGGTCAAGGTTGCACGTTACAGTCGAACAGAAAAGAAAAAACTTGATATTGAAATGCCCCGCGCAATTGCCGAATGCAATCGTCATATGGGAGGTGTTGATCATCACGATTGGCTGGCATCTCATTATGCAATTGGCATACGAAGCAAGAAATGGTACTTCCCTCTATTGATGCGAAGTATACAGATGGCCCTTGTGAACGCATGGATCATTCACAGAGAAATAGTGGACAAGAAGGAGCAGCTTTCACTTCTTGAATTTACGAGAAATGTTGCCGTATCGTATATGTAATTGACTTATGGGCAACCATCTGTGCTTTCTAGACATCGGGCAAGTCACATCACGGGAGTCGCAAGATCAACTATTGATTTTCGATGTGATGGTATCGATCATCATGATGCGTTCCAATCAACGGCATTGTCAGGGACAGAACTGTACAGTAGATCTCGACCATTGTCATACTGTGGAAAATGTGACATAACTCTCTGCAAGCGTTGCTTTATTCCCTACCATAGACGATAACATAATGTGCATTATCATTTTTGAATAAAGAACAAACTTTTATATGGATTTTCTTTGTTTTAATTATTATTGAGTAATTTATGATAGTTTTCTGGGCGTTTTATAATGAAGTATTTCACATTTATATAGTTAATGGATGATTTTATAATAATGTTCACTTATTTTCTTTGTTACATAATGATAATGTCTGAATTCTGAATTGGAAAAACAATTTAGGCGAAAAAGATGAAATAGTCGCTTTCAGGCAGTGATCTATTTTTAGATCACTGCAAATAATTACTCTTTAGAGCCAGACTAAAATAATTCAACGCTGCATAACTATACGGGCTGGTCATTTATGCAATAAAAAAATAAACACAGGATGAAAAAATGACAAAATTACATATTTTGATATTCAGTGTGCTGTAGATAAGAAATTATAAAAAATATAGAAAAAATCAAATAATTAATCACGTGATGCCCATGATTAAAGGGTTGAATCGCATTGTTTAGATCCATATTCTGTTTTATAACGCTATATTAAAAGATATATACCAAAATTGTATCTTAAATAATGAATACATAACGAATACCTGCTCCTATGTACAATGATCTATTTATATGCCACTGCCGGTTAATGGGTTAACCCTTTCTGTACGGGTCTTGAAAGATGTTGCTTCGTTCAATGAATGCTATGAAGCAGCCGAAAGTTAATAACAAAATATAACTTTGCAGATTATAATCTGAATAGTAGATCTTAGCAAGACGATCCATAACGATCAGAATTTCATCTTTGAGTGTGATACAGTTAGTTTATTGGGACATCCGAGGCAATAGCATCGTGATCTGCAATGAAGTCCAATTCTAGAGACCAATTTACATAGAATGTTTCATATAAATGTTGTAAAATTGATTGCGCAAAGCCGAGTAATCGGATTTAAGTGATTTGATTTGGCTAACATTTGCGTTTGCTCAAGTACTTATGTAGCAATTTTCATTAAACATCGGATGCTTTCATTAAATTAAGTCTTATACTTCAAGTGCAACTAAAATTAGAATTGAAATCCCTGATGATAAAGCATTTTTGATGGCCGTTTTTAGCGTGGGAAAATTCAGCCTCTGGATTTGAACTCAACACATCGTGCTGATCCAATCTACGAAGCGCACAATTCCTGCTTAATCATTTCACTGCCGTGTGCGGTTATAGTCGAAACCAGAACTTCACTGTCGTGTGCAGTTATAGTCGAAACCAGAGCTTCACTGTCGTGTGCGGTTATAGTCGAAACCAGAGCTTCACTGCCGTGTGCGACTACAGTCGAAACCAGAGCTTCACTGCCGTGTGCGGTTATAGTCGAAACCAGAGCTTCACTGCCGTGTGCGGTTATAGTCGAAACCAGAGCTTCACTGCCGTGTGCGGTTATAGTCGAAACCAGAGCTTCACTGCCGTGTGCGGTTATAGTCGAAACCAGAGCTTCACTGCCGCGTGCGTTTATAGTCGAAACCAGAGCTTCAATGCCGTGTGCGGTTATAGTCGAAACCAGAGCTTCACTGCCGTGTGCGGTTATAGTTGAAACCAGAGCTTCACTGCCGCGTGCGTTTATAGTCGAAACCAGAGCTTCACTGTCGTGTGCGGTTATAGTCGAAACCAAAGCTTCACTGTCGTGTGCGGTTACAGTCGAAACCAGAGCTTCACTGCCGTGTGCGATTACAGTCGAAACCAGAGCTTCACTGCCGTGTGCGATTATAGTCGAAACCAAAGCTTCACTGTCGTGTGCGGTTACAGTCGAAACCAGAGCTTCACTGCCGTGTGCGATTACAGTCGAAACCAGAGCTTCACTGCCGTGTGCGATTATAGTCGAAACCAGAGCTTCACTGCCGTGTGCGGTTATAGTCGAAACCAGAGCTTCACTGCCGTGTGCGGTTATAGTCGAAACCAAAGCTTCGCTGCCGTGTGCGGTTATAGTCGAAACCAGAGCTTCACTGCCGTGTGCGGTTATAGTCGAAACCAAAGCTTCGCTGGCGTGTGCGGTTATAGTCGAAACCAAAGCTTCACTGCCGTGTGCGATTATAGTCGAAACCAGAGCTTCACTGCCGTGTGCGGTTACAGTCGAAACCAGAACTTCACTGTCAGTGATTTGCGACGCAAACGAATGTTATGGGGTTGCAAATTATTTTGAGACCAATGATTATGGGAACATCACAAATGGCATGCATTGTTTATCTATTTATTTTAGTAGTAACTATAGCCTGTTAATTGCACCATAGCAGCATGATGCAGCATGCAAGAGATAGAATAACAGCATTCCCTTTGCATTGTCATTTGGTTCGAGCCGGGATCCATTATTGATTATATGAAACAATTCTGATGAATATGGCACTGATTCTTTTGTATGTGCATTAAACAGGCAGTCTTGCTCTAGGATGTGTCTGTATCAGTAGCTCATTGATGAATAATGCTTTGATGGGTCAGAGAGGAAGGCTTATTCTATTATGAGTAGATATAGAGAACTGAAGAGAGTTGCCGATGATCTTACGCTAAGTTTGATTATGCGACCTTAGTCATTACTGTTTCAATGTGTTATAGCCTATTCCCTCGACGAATCATGCCTCATGTGTCAAGTGGAAATCGATTATTCTACCAACTTGTCAGTCAAACGTCTACACAAACAAGGATAGAGTTAGAGATCCCGATAGGGAAATCCCGAAATTCCAGTGTTTTTCTCCTCGGGATCCCGGGATTAACTTAGTTGTCATTTTGGTAGTACTTGCTAGACGCTTCGATAGCAATTTAGTAGTTCTTGACTGCTTTGACAATGGAACCTGAATGGATTTTCGCAAGGATTTTCGAATGCCTTTCTGTATTTTTCTTTTAATTAGAAGTACATGTAGGCTACAGGGACAATGAAAGTTTCAGAAAATAGCAGGAATTAGAGAATTGTTTCTTGATCTTCCTACTCCGATTCTGTCCAGCCATGCATCATTAACAAGGGTCAGAAGCAATGAATAAGGTCTGAAAATTGATTGTTGTCATCCGTGTGGTGCTACGGCTTGTGTTTCTGAATTCTATAAACTCGTATGTGAGCCTGCACTGCGGGCTGTATCAGCATCAAACCGTTGTAGACCTACAGCCAATAATGATCTCTCTAATTATTTGGTTCCTCTTCTTTCATATTTCGTGAGGGTTGAAATATCATAAATAGATGGCCCTCCATTTCAATGTTAGATTATTTTACAATTTTCATATAGTAGATAGTGGATGGACCAAATAATCTTGGCATATGTCTAATAAATTCTGATTGCTTCAAATATGCAGTTAAATACTGATACAAATTGTATATATGTGTTTATATACTGTCTGATGAATCTGTCCATCCTGCTTCGAATAAATAGTGATAGTTTAAAGTCACTACTGCTCCATATTGGGGGCTTTGACGATGCTGACGTAGTCCGACTTTAATCTGGAGTGTTGTGATATTTTATATTCTCCGATGACGCAACAAAATAATAGAAAATGCAGTGTGAATGTCTAGTAAAACCGCTATAGCTGTATGCTGACTCATTGGAGCAAACGACTCACAAAAATGCTCTAATCAACCACGCCAATTCATAGTTGACAGTCAGATTGTGCGAAGTGTCGTAAGATCTATGTAAAATGATCATCAGAATGCAAACTGTTTCTATTACAAATATACTGACAATATACTGAGTGCGATTTCATTTGAAATCACGGAATCTCGGGATAATGCTTTTTTCGTGATCCCGAATTCCGGGATTATGTTTTATCATTCCAAAATCTCGGCAATGCAAGCCCTAGATAGAGGCGCCGTCTGATCGGCAGAAGACAAGTCTGATTTATCAGCGGATCAATTGTTAATTAAATTAAAACACTGTAAGTCTAAAAAATTCGAAATAATCCTGGAAACGGAAGAAACCAAAGTTAAGCAACTGCCCTAGCAAAAATCGTGTAATAAATTAGGTTACGCAAAGTGCAGAGCGCACAAATATGAATTAATTCTTAATAAATAGAGAACCTTGCCCTAGGATACGCAATACTTACAACGGCTAGTCGACCCAACTTTCAAATGGACGGGAAATAAATCAAAACTTGTAATCAGCTTTATTTATAACTATAAGCTAAAGTCGAGAGCTCGGCATGTAACATGACGAGAAGTTAGCCAAAATTATAAATGCCAAAAATCAGGAATCATACGTAAGAAACTAAAATAAGATCGTTGTACACGGAGTCATCAGGGAGGAACCATGTGACTGCATGAAGCAAGGTTTCGGCCCCCAACCTCCAACCCGTACCACATGGCGGGGCCAAGCCAACCACATCGAATGAACGATAATGAAGGTCTCTCCAAACTTGAGGAACCGTAGCCAAAACTTAATAGCAAATACATTTGGATATGTGAGAACAAATGGATACAAAAGAAAATAGGGATAGTTGCGTAGTAGCATAGACTTAGCATAGTTAAGCCACAAACCTGCGAATTTTACCATCAATAAACGATTACTTTTGCAACTACCGTCTTGTGAAAACTCATAGCTGGTCGAGCCTCTGTAGGTTGAAAACGCGTTTGTGCACCCTTGTCTTGTAGATAGCTTACCTTGGTACCTTTCGGGTGCAAATTGATAGAGATTTGACCCAGGTTTTCATTTTTCCATCAATAAGCGAAGCTTTTTTGCAAGTACTCTCTTGTGAATATGCATAGAAATTCAAGAATTTCTATAAAAAACACGTTTACACATACTTATCATCTAACCCACACTCTAAAGTACACATAGACGTAAATCGATGCAAATTTGTCAATGGAAAAGGAACAATCTGCGTGTATTTCTATCACCAAAACATCCACATTATAGTTGCTTCAATACGAAAGCTCATATAATAGCACAGATTGATTGTTTTTTAAATCAAATTACGGCTTCTGCAGCAGTAGGCTGAAGCAGACACACAGGATTATGACATGTGTAGACTCACTTTTCATCTGGAGACTTGAATTTCTAAGCATTTTCATGAGAGAGTAGTGTCCAAAGAGGATGTTTTAGTGATAGATGTTTTGGTGCAGATTTTTCCTTTGCCATAGACAAATTTGCATCGATTTACGTCTATGTAATAAAGGAGATCCTCTGAGCTGTCACTCGTATCGGGGGCTACGACTACTGGAGCATGGAATGAAGGTCTTTGAGAAAGTCCTAGAAAAGAGATTGAGAACTTTGGTCAGCATTGGAGAACAGCAGTTTGCATACAGCCGAGGAAAATCGTGTACGGATGTAATCTTCATTATCAGAAGACTTCAGGAGAGACACATGGAAAAGAAAAAGAAATTGTTTCATATCTTCGTCGACCTCCAGAAAGCTTTTGATCGCGTCCCACGAGATGTCATCAGATGGGCACTCCGACGACAGAAAGTGCCAGAACACCTGACAAACCTCGTCATGTCCTTGTACGTAGACACAACATCGAAAGTGTGTGTTGCAGGCGGAATGTCAGAAGATTTTGGCATAAGTGTTGGTGTTCATTAAGGATCTGCCCTCAGCCCCCTTCTCTTCATTCTCGTAATGGACGAAAGATCGCAGAAAGGGAGGATTGATGGAGATGTTGTACGCAGATGACCTGGTCCTTACAGGCGGGAGCAAGGAAGAAGTGGAAGAAATGTTTAAAATGGAAGGAGGACATGGAAAGCAAAGGTTTGACAGTGAATATCTAAAGGACGAAGATGTTGATCAGTGCCAGCGAAGAATTTTCTCCTCTTCAATCAAGAAGGTTTCCTTGTGGTGTATGCGGTCGCGGCGTAGGTGCCAACTCTATTCTCTGCCAAAGCTGTGATAAGTGGTGTCACAAACGCTGCAGTGGACTGAATTCTCTCAACGGCGTCACAAACTTCCAGTGTTCGATGTGTGTAAACAACGCAAGGAGTACCGACGAAGATGAAAGATGTGTCATAGACGGTGTGGAGATCGACGTAGTGAAGGAGTTTTGTTATCTCGGGGATGTGTTGAGTTGCAAAGGAGGATCAGAGCGAGCGGTGCAAGCGAGAATTGCGTCCGCATGGCACAAATGGAAAGATCTGGCAAGTCTCCTCAAGAACCGACACGTACCACTCAAATGCCGCGGACACGTGTATAGCGCATGCATCAGACCCGTGCTGCTCTATGGTGCCGAATCATGGGCCCTCACACAACACTTGCCCCAACAACTGCGTTCGTTTGACAGGCGGATGCTGCGGTACATGACCGGTGTCTCACTCTCCGATCGAGTTGATAGCGCTGAAGTAGCAGGCAGGTGCGGCCTCAAACAGCTGGAGGTCGTACTCAGAGAACGCAGGTTGAGGTGGTTCGTGCACGTGAAACGGAGGACAGAGGAAGAGCCGATTCATCGCGTGCTAAACGTGGCTGTCGAAGGTCCCAGGCCACGTGGCAGACCAAGAAGATCATGGCTGCAGACCATCCAGGAAGACATGAAGGAGCTGAGGCTGACAGTGGAAGACACACAGGACCGCGCCCGTTGGAGGAGTCTCATCACGTCCAACCCTCACCAAGGAGGAAAAGCAGACGTTAAAAGGAGAAAGTAAAGTAAGTAAAGTACGTCTATGCGTACTTCAGAATGTGGATTAGATGATAAGCATGCGTAAAAGTGTTTTTGATAGAGATTCTTGAATTTCTATGCATATTCACAAGAGAGTACTTGCAAAAAAGCTTCGCTTATTGATGGAAAAATGAAAACCTGGGTCATAGCTGACTCAAATCTTTATCAATTTGAACCCGAAAGGCACCTAGGAAAGATATCTACAAGACAAGGGTGCCCAAACGCGTTTTCGACCTACAGAGGCTTGAACAGCTATGCGTTTTCACAAGACGGTAGTTGCAAAAAGTAATCGCTTATTGATGCTAAAACTTGCAGATTTGTGGCTTAACTTGTGCAAATCTGCATCACCTTGCATCTGCAGATTGTACAAGTATTGTTGAACTAATGACTAAGAAATCTAGCCGCTTGGAAAGGAAATAATTCAGAAAACATAGCTGATATTGTTGAGAGCCGTGTGGATGGTAAATGCAGTTAGTGAGAGAAAGTTGCAGCGCTTCATTTTGATTGGCTGTTGCTATCGGACTGTGCGATTTCATTGGAGTAGCCGTGTTTCTATATTTTGAAAAGGCTCGTGACTTCAAGCGAAAAGTTCAGGTTGTCCCACTTACTAGATTTTCCTAGATTGTTGATATGCTGACAATGGATTGTTTCTATACAAGATCAGCAGACTCTTGAAACTATTGCAATTTGTGGCGGGTTAAAATACACATTGCCTGGACTATCAGTTCGTCATTCACTACAAGATGGTAACCAAGGTCATCACCTGATTGATCTCCTCTTCCAGTCTACATGCACACGCTCAAGGTCATTCCATCAGTGATTCAACAAAGCAAATCAATCTGAAACATTTTACACAAACCGTAGTATCTCAAATAATCAATGCAGGCAACTGACTTGAAAGTGATGAAACTTGAAAATGATGATTTTCATTACACAAACGCCCATTGTTACACATAGGTAACAAACTTGTTTCAACCAATATTTTTCGTATTCACCACATCATAATTTAATCTGCAGATACACAGCAGTTATTATAGATAACCAGTAACAAATTTGTGTGGTTTGCCTGACATGTCGCCAACTGCATACTAAACAGGGTGTTCAAGTATAACTAGTGCTATTGCAAAAAATCAATGTTCAAGTTTTACTATGTACAAAGGCTCTTTGTAAGAAATAGATAGCAACTAGCACATTTTGAGACATTCTATAACGAAGTATTCATCCTTGGTTAAACATTCTTCAAATATAGGGAAAATAGATGCTCATAGGTGTACAGGTACAGTCCCAGGAAGTTGTGTTACATGATGATATGTAACGTTTGGCGTTGCCGAGTTAATAAATTCTTTGTTTTCATCAATGAAGTATTCTTTAAAGCTCGGTTGTAATCTAAACGTTTACGTCAAAAAGGGGTGGTGTGTTTGTAGAAGACCTGCAGTGGATTGCAGTTACTTCGAATTGGATTAGGTAACATACTGCTAACATGAGAATCAGCGAAAATGGAAGAAACTAGCTTTTTTCTTGATGCCAGTCTCGTGACTCCAAGTTGATGCTGAAACTCAGAAACATGATTAATTACTTTCAGAAGAAATTTCATAAGGTAACCGATAGTCAAAGTGGCATGAATTGGCCAATTATGAATTCACACATTTTTTTCAATATTCAGTTCAGTTCGTCACAACAGTCGATTCCGCCACTCCATTCCATGATGTTCGTCACCCATTCTGATCTTCTTCTTCCTCGTCATCCTCTCCCACAGACTTCTCCTTCGATTGTGGCCAACACTAAACTATCTCCTCTTCTTTTCCAATGTCCGTA
Organism: Prostheceraeus crozeri; assembly: GCA_907163375.1. Taxonomy (NCBI): domain Eukaryota; kingdom Metazoa; phylum Platyhelminthes; order Polycladida; family Euryleptidae; genus Prostheceraeus; species Prostheceraeus crozeri. Next base: position 18,995 of record CAJQUW010010225.1, read on the forward strand.
TTTCGTCAGCTTTCTTTCTTTCACAGGTTCCAGCATTCCGTTCTCTTCAGAAACTCCAATCTTTCTTCTTACCCACTCATTCGTGCGTCTCTCAGTCCAACTGACTCGTAATACTCGCCTCCACAACCACATTTCAAAAGCCTTTATCTTCTTTTCTTCTTCTTTTCGGATCGTCCTGGTCTCGCATCCGTACAAGGCAACGCTCCAAACCGAAGACTTGGCTAGCTGCACTTTCAGCTTGATACTGAGGTCTGCCGATCTCCAGATCTCTGTTAGGCTGGCTACAATACTCCGCGCCTACCCTAACCTGGCCCTGATGTCCGTTGTGCTACTTCCGTCCTTCGTGATGTACGAGCCCCACAGAATTAAATATTTTGTTTATCTGCTTCGGTTTGCTAGAAGTGTGATTAATACGAAATGGACGGCACATTGAGGAACCCATTAGGTGGGCAAAAAGGAATTCCTAATACCTTACAGAGATAGGAAAAAAAGTCGTGCGTCGCTTGCGGATTAATGTGAGTTCCAGCAAAGTGCTTCGATTGCCAAAATTCCTTCAGATTCGAAGAATTCAGATCATTGCCCACAAGTTTTCTCCATAATGTTGACCCTTCCGATCATTATCAAAGAAAGTAGCAGGCGTACAAAAATTAGTTCACTTGATGATTTCACATCCCTCTCCTCGGCATTGCTCACTGTATAGTGCATACATTGAATCGAATGTTAGCCAAGATGTGTGTTTTGGTGTGTATGAAGTGATATCACAGCACGCACGCATCTCTCACTGGCTCTGGTGTCCTCTGCTGACAGCTTATTGTTTGCCGTTTCCAATAGCAAGCGATACATAAATTATCCATTCGAGAAGGAGCAAGTTGTGTGATATGATGTGCCATTTCGATATTAAGGGCTACATACAATTCTTCCTTTCTAGGAAACCGAAGCGCGCGCAGATGAATCTAATTCTGTGACGAGCCCAGATATTTGAATTTTTCCACTTCCTCGATGTCATTTCCTTCGATCTTCACACTGCCATTTCCATTCACTGTCATTGCTACGGTTTTGCTGCTGTTAATGATGAGACCCATTTCTTAGCTGGCTTGTCTTAACTTTTCTGCCATATCTTCAATCTCTTCTTTGCTGTTGGCGATCAGTGTCGTATCATCCGCATACCTCACGTCCCAAATGGCTCTTCCGCTGACGATCTTTCCTATTCTTTCTGGTAGACTATTGTGAACACTTCTCATGATCATTTCTCCGATGGCGTTGAATAGTAGCGGGGATAACAGACAGCCTTGTCGTACACCTTTTGGAAATCGAATTGGTTTCGTTCTTTGCTCTCTCACTCTAATAACTCCAGTTGCCTTGTCGTATAGGGTCTTGAGGAGCCAAATCAGATGTTGTGGCTAATAATATATATGTTTTTCAATATATGATGTCAATATTGTATAAGTAGTATCGAGAAGCAGTATTTATAGTACAATAGCACTTGAAAACGCTAAGCTGATGTTTAGTAAAGATGTATTCCCCTTGATAGATATTATATATATGAGACTTCAATATATTGCAATTCAGCGAAATATGATATTCGAAGTTCGAAGGCAAATCTGCCATCCTAGAAGCGCTGCAAGTACTACAGGGTGACTCAAAAGTACCAATCGGGTTTCAAATCAAGATTGTTCATTAACTATTAGCACCACAACTTTAATTTTCGTTCACACTGTAGAAGAAGAAGCAGAATTTTTGCATGAACTAATATTTGTGAAAAATCGAGTTAAATGTCCAGACAGGCCCACATTATGGAGGTCAACTTTATTTGTTTTAGAATATTTTCTCATTGGCTTAAGTCAGAAATCCCTTGTCACGAGAGTAAATAAAAGTGAATAAAAGTAATAAACTAACGTTCAGTCAAGTAATAGTGAAAGTAAAATCAGAAGAAATAACGAAGGAATATAATAAGGAAGAAAGGTGTGCTTCACATCTCCGTGAATGTGTGACTGGCGTTTGAATTTGCAGTCATAATTGACATATCAATATCTCAGTCATGAGTCATGGTTATGATGGTTATCGAGCTTCTATTAGCATCTAGGCATGCATGACGCCACCATGTCGTTGAATTGAAGCATGCTCGTATGTATTTGAGAAAAGAAAAAAATAAGTTATCGTGTAGCAGTTGATCTTCACTTGTTGCTCATTGAAGCCAGTGATGATATCGGTAGAAGATAAATAAATATCTTTTGACCCGGTCAACTAGATAAATATTAATGGTTCGTGGGATTCGCTCAGGAAACATTCTACGATGCTGAGTCAGCGGAAAGCTATTTACACTATCACAATGAACTTAATGCAGTTTATGTTCCTCCGCTTCGTTACGAATGATATTTCACTATTAGAATAGAAGTTATTAAATGTAATTGATTACTTCAGAAAACAGTAAGATAAATGGATCCTGAGCATTTTTCAGAAACTTTATGAATCAAAATTACAATGTCGATTGATAAAGAGTTCATAGTCTATCAAAACTCGAACTTCGAATGTTATATTTCGCTCAATTGAAATATATATTAAAGTTCCATCAACTACAGAATATCTGTCAAAGTGAATGCATTTTTACTGAACATCAACTTAACGTTTTCAAATAATATTGTACTATAAATACTGCCCATCGATACTACAGTACTTGCATAATATTGACAACATCAAATTGGCCAATTCATACCACTTTAACTACCGGTTACCTGACGAAATTTCTTCTACAAGTATACTTAAAGTGTGATGCCTGTATTGTTAGGATTTGCCTGTTTTCCCGATGCATTAGTTAATCGTCTATTTCTGCTTTCAACGGTTCACCGGTTATTTCTGCTTGCAAAAAAATTGGGAGAGAACTCAGCAATGGACTACTGCGATTCAACCTTCGTTTGCTCAACCGCACATTTCTCAGAATCGGATTATAAAACTGGTGACTTGTGGAAGAGATTTCAAAGATATCGTAAGAAGGTGATGGGAAATATATAAGGACTCGCATGACAAGGCCTAGTTATTTGTAGGGTTCGGATAGATATATTTTTAAAAAAGTATTTTCGGATTTGTGGATATTTTAATTATTTTGATTCTCTCCAACATTTTTAAAAATTTCTAAGGTTTGTTGACCTAAATGCATTTAGGCTAACTCAAATACTTAGCATTTCGCTAAAAGCTCTTGATTTCATCACGTATTGAAAGAAGAATATTGTAAATTGGGTTATATCGGCAGTCACCATATTCAAAGACTATTTAAATCTTCCACTGTCTTTGACCATATTATATCAATAACTAACAATTTAAAGGTTATATCAATTACAAAATTACTAATATACTAACACTAATTACAATATTAAGTGAAATTTCTGCCTGTATTCATTAAATACTACTTCAAACAAACCACTGAAATGTCGTCCAAGTTGATACACCTGTGATAATTAACAAGTGCTGCTTTTTGCAATGAAAATCCATCTGTCAACGTTTAGAATGAAAAGATGATTCATTTAAGAGATCGAAAGTAAGAAATATTCGAACACAGTTCGAGTTGTTGATCATTTCGAAATAGAACTTTGGAATGATGAAATGCTTCCACTCTCCCTCTCTAATGACGTTTTCATGCGAATGATGATGTTGAGAAATGTTGAAAATGATGTTTTGATTATTCTACTTTCTTATTGAAGGAATGATTCAACTAGAATGATCTGAATCTGTTCAATGTGTGAAAATCCTCCATTTCTGATTGTCTTGCATTTGTTATCTCTACAGCAACGCTCTTCTCGATTGGCAATCAACTTGACGATTCCAATGAGGGAAAGAATTTCCATTTCTCTGCAAAATTATCTTCTCGTCCAACTGTGGGAGAAGTGCGGGCGGTGATTGCGGAGAGAGTGAAGAAGGACAAGAAGTTGATTTCCGTGAGAAGACGGGTCGGGATATTCAACAAGAAGCCCGTCTTCTGGAATGGTCTCTGTTACTCCGATGTGAGCGGAAACGTGTGTGATGGTGATGCAGTCAAAGAGGGGAGAACGGTACATCTGCGTGCCGATGGTGACCGGCTGCCAATCCTTCCTGATGATCAGAACGTGTTCATTGTTGCTGCTGCCGGCGGTGAGTTCTGATGAGTTTTCTATGTGTTATTAGAGATCGGTCGGTAAATGCTCTGAAAATGTCTAATGATTAACGCTTATTACATGGAAATGACCTTTTTGTGTCACTTTTCCTCAAATGTTCTTGAATGATGATGCATGCATTTCTATGAAGGACAAGCGTGGCTTACCGCTGCATTAGTAAACCGTTTATTTCTGCTTGCACCGGTTCACCGGTCATTTCTGCTAGCTCCGGCTCACCGGTCATTTCTGCTTGCACCGGTTCAACGGTCGTTTCTGCTTGCACCGGCTCACCGGTCATTTCTGCTTTCAACGAAAGCTTGAATTTCCACCAATTTGATATTTTGCTGTAATACATTGATTATTGCTAACTCATTCTAACTTTGTCAGAGCAAGTATGGAGAGAGACTATTTTAAGGACACAACAATTTCAGATCACTTTCAATTCTGTGAGCTACTTATTTCCAGGCAGTTAGTTAGTAAGCAATGAGAATGTAATTCCATGAAAGTCTCGGCAACAACGCAAAATAGTCGATGCACTTCTGATGTTTAGAAAATTTGAGGCTTTCGAATCGAAATCTCAATTCCCTCAGAATTGCGGAATCTCATAGTGAATTCCTAATACAGGAGTTGCATTGCCTAATGCAATATCGCTGTAAGGCAATGCGCCGAATGGGCTCCCTCAAATCATTGTAGGATAATGGCTTGAAATCGTCGTTTATAAAGGCAGGTCGGTCACCCAGATGTCACCTCCAGCAGCGTTCTCCTCCAGTTCTCCGGTACTTTCTTTAAGACAAATCAGCATTTAATTTGAAGCATCATCGCTTATGCACGTAATAAAAGAAAGACTCTACTTTCTATATTTGAAGGATTTAACAGCTCATCCACAGAACTATCTATAGCGTGACACAACTTATTTTTCGACCATGTACTAACAAGTGGTTCAGCATGACTTTTTCAAAGTTTCGGTGCACCGGTGTGAACAGGAGTGACCAGCGCTCAGCCCTGGTATCTATTTATGTTAGAAGGTGAAGTGGAACCAGTCACTGGAATGCCGGAACAGCAAAGTTCCGATCCCCTACACATGACTCCGCACGCAACAACACTGCTCGATCATACTTTCTTTAAGTCAGAAATACAGGCATCCGAAGATCCCGGTGTCCATTTCGTCTCTCGAAGTAAGTGCTAGTAAGTGGTGCTAGACGACAACTAATACGCCGATAGCAGTGAATTCAATCTCGAGATCTCCAGGTCAAGATCTTCCAAATGTCAAGATTACAAGTAGGCCTGTATCAGATTTCGTGTCTCTGTTTGTAATTGAAATTGCAATTAATCAACAATTCAATTGAATGTAGGCAAGCGACATAAAAAATGAGGAACTACATAAACGCCTTCATGATCGTTGTCAATTATCAGACGTAGCTGTCCACAATTTCACAAGTATCTTGAACTTATACTTCATTTCGCATCTGAGCATAGTTACGCATCTATACATCATTTAGTCATCCTGCTGCCTACATCTGTGATGATTGCCATCCATGTACAGTATGCCAGACAACACAGCAGTAGCAATGGCATGAAAACATGCCAATTTCAATACAACACAAGAGTGGACTAGACTTTAAAGTGCAGTCAATCTACGTATAATCTCGTATAAGGTAAAGGCAATATACTAAAATGAAAATGATAAATGCCAGTGAATAAATCAAAAGGAAATTTCACGAAGTATGACAAATTGCTTACTTGAAGGTTCCTTGATTACGAGTTCTACAGCTATGCCTCGCCACTACAACGTTGTGGGGAATACTTTTTCAATTTGGTCAAATTTGTTCTAACGTTAACGGTCGATTGGTCTTTAGTTTTTACCATAACAATCCTTTCTTCTGTCTGCAGTACATTGTCATAACTATGATTTTCATTTAAAGCAATATAAACACTATTGTATTCTATTCTACATGTATTCTATTTGAAAATTGATACCAGACCTGTCATCTGCGGACTAAGGCGAGATTAAGATGAGGATAAAGTGATGAAATCCTGACAAGGACGGGTGGTTCGTTCTCTACAGGTGCTAAGAATCATTTAAAAGTTCTGCAAAACGTGTCTAAGAATGAAGAAAGAATATGATGCTTAAAATGATTAATTAACTTGAAAGTAATGAGTTCATCAACAGGAGCTCGACCAGGATTCGCGTTTCGTCCCATGATTCCTGAGCACTCAGACCTGTTCGAGTGGAGCCCTGCACATTTATCACGTACAGACACTAAATCTAAATGTTAACAGAAAATAAGATATACGATGAAAATTGTAGTTGAAGCAGAGAAAACATGCATTATCGTGATCTGACGCTTGAATAATGAACAACGCATGGCCGATAGACAGCGCCGACACACAATTGAACATCATTCACCTCCGCTCATCATCATCCCAGTCAAATCATAGAGATCAAACAGTATAGTAAATATAAATAGCGAAAATACTCAGTCTAAAGGAAACTTATACAATAAATAAACAAATAATTTGAAATTAAATAAATAATTGCAATGATAAAATCAGAAATCAAAAAAAAATCAGACTGCAACAAAATGTCATGACAAACAAATAATTAAATTTTGAAAATAAACAAATATTCAATAATAATGATAACAATAATTAGGCGTTTATTGAACAAGATTAAAATCACAACATGCACAGAGACTCATTTACAATGATTGATATTTTCAAATTTGTACATATGATGATGAAAAGTTCAATTTAAGTATCTTCGAGATCTTGAATTGCACAAATCAAATGACATACATGTAGGTATGAATGAATTCAAGCGACATGAAGTTAAGCAATATGGCAAGAGAAAATGATTTGTTTGAGATAAACGACGAGGCAATAAATGATGCAATGTGTGATCATCTGACATGCATTTGCACAAAAATTTATAAACCAGGGTATTACGGCGATCTTTAAATGTGCGGCAATAACATGATGATGCGATGTAACTGTCTAAAAATTTTAATCGATTTTAGCACTGACTGAGCATTGCAGGTTTCCGAAGACCGGAGTGCAGTATAATAAAAGGGATTCAATCGGACATCGAAAATCGTGTATTAACTTAGGATGATCTACGAACGGCTTTAGTTCTCGCAGTATAAATAGTCGGCGGTTCGCAGCTCTCACGGTGTTTGAAAAGTAAACATCCCACTTTAACTTATTTGTCCATGTCACTCCAAGAATGCTCAAGCTGTCGACGACTTTGATGCTGTCGTAAACTGGACAAGAAAATCTTTGCAAGATTACTATTTGTGGGGCTTTTCTTATCATGATTATCACCATGATTTGATTACCATGATAATGAACTAATAGAGATTGATAATAAATGGATGAATAAGATGTCAGATTAAAGCATAATCGAATCCATTATGGTATTACAAGCAAGCAATGTTTGTCACAAACGGCAAAGCTACAGTTTACGGATGTCTGGAGTCAAGGAATCCGGAATCTTTCATACCCGTAGTCATAATCGGTAATTCAACTCAAAGTCGATAAATTTGTGTCGAAGGTTTTGCATTTATGCATCTTGCCATATGTCTGTAGCTTAAAGGTTCCAATCATTATCAAAACGTGCTGTAATTTGTCTGGCGGCATACAGTCCGAATTTTCTCAATCTCTTGTTATGTCATTGCAGTGCTCATTCTGCAGAGATTATTGATTGTTTGCCGCTGTATCCCCTTGATCCTAACTATTCGAAACTGTTCTTTGATGTCATGACGAAATTTTCTAATGAGTTGCGGGGCATATTATTCTCAGGAAATGTCAAAAGTGGTACTGGAAAGTTGAAGTCGTCTACTTTGTGATATACAGAAGTCTTAAAGCCATTATATAGGCAACTGGTAACTTTCAGCTTAACATCAAGATAAGCTGCTTCTTTATTATCAAATTCATTTCTGCTAGATTCTAAGGTATCTAGATAGACGCTTGGTATAATTCTGTCAAAGTGTTTGTAATTGAAGATGCATAAGTCATGGATGTATCTGGTGGTCTTGGACAGTAGTCAATCTTTTTCTCTTCCATTAGATTTTGCATATAACTAAATTCACAATGAATGAGGAAGAGATCTGCAGCTACTCCCTAGTATGAGTAACACATTTTCTTTGAGTGCGAAGTTTATTAAATGTAATGCATACTTCGTGGATGATGATATTGATTGCAGCTTTGAAGCTTTCTTTGTTAAAAATGGCAAAACCTTTATCTTTCTTTTTTGACAGGAAAGCTTTATCAAACTTGATGTAAAGAAATGTCCTATTGGTGTCGTTGAAAATCATCTCCAGCAACTCGTGGATGCGCTAAATGACTTCCGTTTGATCTAAGTTGGTATACAGATTGTGAAGAAGTCAAAAATGTGCATGTCATAAACTGTGAAGATTGCGTTCTGAAAGAAATTCCGGCGCTTCAGTAGAGAGAATACTTCAGAAAAGAAGCTAGAACTTATGGCCGCATTGTTATGAATTGCCAGGCTGCATCTCTTGAAATGGTCTCTGATTACTGTTACCTTTATTTAGTTTTATTGATAATTGTCTAGTGCTACAATGTCTAGTGCGCTCTACCTGCAATGAAGCGGAGTATAAGGAGGTTTGTCCCTCTCAGTTTACGAAGCCAACAAAATTTTTTGGGAGTTTCATGTTGATCTCTTTGCAATGCGCATTAAAATTTTTGCGAAAAATGAAGGATTTATGATCACTTATAACTTCAACTGCGTCATTGCGCCGCGCGCCTGAGCAGTTACATCATGCACCATTGCCAGTACGCGCAGGTGCCATGGTATTCAAGCTGAATCCCAACTCGGCCATCAGAGTCATGAGGTAAAATTTCTTGCAAAGGATGCGTAATTGATTATTGCTGGCCTTGTCAACTGAAGTCATTGCGAAATGCCTATAGATGTAGTAGAGACAATCCTTCAAGTTAGTGAGAGCTTGATTGAGGTCGACTGAGCCTACCCTGATATAATTTGTTTTTCTCCAGTTTCATAATGTTCAAGATGAACGTTCCATCAAAAAATCTAAAAATCATCTCATTTTCAATTTCTACTGTCATTATTCTGTATTGGATAGTGTTCTCTTTAGAAAACCACTTCTGTAGTTTAATACAAATGTGAGGAGAAAGACTAATTCCCTGTGGTAGTCCTATAGCTACGAAACACTGTGAATATGAAACATATAATATTTGGCTTGTTTGTTTCGACTTATCTTCTTAGATTGCTACATTCCAAACATTTCACCACCTCCCCCTCCACTCTCCACATCGCTGGATTTGGTCAAGTGGAAGGTCAAAATTGTGACTTATTTTGAGAAGAATTGATGATCTGAATTTTGTCTCCTTTTAGCATGCATCTTGTACCTTATTTTTTTTAAACGAATTGACATGCAAGCATTTCAAGCGTCATCTTATAAAGCTTTCGCAAGTGTTAATTCAATAACACATGTAAGGACAGACAACATTCTTGGCACGCTTCAAAATCTTGAGGATGATGCGTTAGCAATCAAAAGACAGTTCTCCAAAACCTTCAGCATGCAAAAACGTCTAGAGAAGCGTGCTTCAATGTCAACAAAATGTGTATTCCTGTTTAGAAATCAAATTACACCAAATTTCCAAAATTTTCAAATTATAATTACAATTTCGATTTCACAAGGAAAATGTAGTACACAAATTTTCTCACAAATTGTCATCGCTTTGGTTCTATCACAATAAATGGTATTGGTTCTATGGCAAAGATTTTTCCTTTGCCATAGACATTTGCATCGATTCACGTCTATGTGTACTTCAGAATGTGGATTAGATGATAAGCATGCGTAAACGTGTTTTTGATAGAGATTCTTGAATTTCTATGCATATTCACAAGAGAGTACTGGCAAAAAAGCTTCGCTTATTGATGGAAAAATGAAAACCTGGGTCATAACTGACTCAAATCTTTATCAATTTGAACCCGAAAGGCACCTAGGAAAGATATCTACATAAAAGCATCAAATAGAGAAGTCATCAACTTTTAAGTGAAGGCGACTGGACACACGAGATATATGATTATCTATGGAATCGCTGATCTCTTTTTGAATGGATTTCCATAATATTGACTAGACCAATCTGTTTGTTTTAGTGCCATACGCGTAAATATAACTCTGAGACTGGATCATTTATTGATATCTAAATTACGGTAAAAACATGCCCATAAGGCTCATAAACAAAACTGGTCATCGAGTCACTAGCTGCAATCGCTCTGTAAAATGCCAAACAAACTTCCTGATTTGTCAGGCTATTTAATGAAACTTATTATAATTGGAAAGATTTCAAACAAATAGGGTTATTAAGCTTATGGTACACTTTGGGAGGATATAGATGTTTCGCTTTTTCTGGAACTAAAGCACAGAACTTTTTTTCTGATCATTAAATACAGAAGGTAAATGAAGTTTGTCAACTAAATGAGGGGGGGGCGGGGGGGGGGTGAGCTTGAAAGGAAATCTCTGCGTTTTGTCTTCGTGTAGAGCTATCCTTCTTGTCTTCTATATAATTTACTATGAACATGATGTTTGTCCAAAACGAAGATAGGTCATTCGACTGGAATCAAGAAGCCTGAGAATACGAATAATCCGATTAAGCATGCTATCACTAATCGATTTCAAGCTAATTCTAGAAATGTCTTATTTTGTTAGACTCTTCATCAACTCTTGAAGACTCCTTGAGAATATCCTCACAACTATTAGATGGAGGGATATTTTACTTGTCTACCCGACTTCCTAAGGCCATGGATTCTCTTACGTCTGCTAATAGGAGAAACTAAAAATGAAATATGATATTTGCAGTGTTCTGAGGAGCGGCGCAACCTCCGCCTAACACTCTAGTGCATTCACAACCCCAAGGATGCATGGTGGTTCAGCCGTTCTTATATGAAAATCTTACTTACTGTTAAGCTCGGAAGGCAATTTCTGTATCAGATTTATTATCGAACTATCGACAAAGTCAATAATTTGTTATACATTACCATCATCCAACTGTGATTAAGAACACTCCCCCCGCCATATAAAATGATTTAATTAAATACGTATTTGGAGATGGATCTCTTTTGAAAATTCAGACTGACCGAAATGCCCACTTGTCTACAATGTAATGGCTGTTTTGTTCTGTCCAACATACTGGACCCCACATGATCTGAATGTGATCAAAGCTAATTGATTACATGTCTACTCTTACACGAGAAAGAACTACTAGGATAATTTAAAACGAACCGTCTTGCCGGTACCTAAAACTCTTAAAAGTAGTATTAGTGTCAAGGAACTACTTTACATACATAGGCTCTTTTGCTGCCAAAGAATATCAACAACTATGAGGACGCATGTGAGAGTGGGCGCTAATTTCCACTCCTTCGCATTAAACGTCATACACTTCTTAGCTATGCATTATATCCATAATTTTCAATCGTGCCAGGACCCCATACTAAGGCACCGGAATCCTTTCAGAGGTTGGACTTTAGATCTTGCTATCTAATTGGTACTTAGACCCTTACACACAACTACCGATTCGTCATTAATAAACCGCTATAAAGAATGTGAGGCTTTCGCCAACCTGAAAAGCAGAGGTTCCAGTTAGCGCGAGGTCATAAACCACCAGCATCTGCCAGACTTACTGTGGTTATGCAATTGAAGCTGGGACATTCCCATAACGACGTCTACATGTTTCATAATTCTTAAATAGAACTTATAGTTAATACAGGACTTAAGGTTTGTTCCTTAGATGGACAGGTGGTGCTGTTCCCACCGGCAGACATTAAACGTTCAAGGCGCGTCAAAAACTTTTTGATCTATCCTAAGGACTACATTTTAGAGCCCAAAACTTGACGAGATCGGTGTGGAGGACCTTACCACTAGCGCTCACTATGTTTCATCTCAGCGCTTCTTAAAGTGGGGAACTGGATCTTTAACCTATAATGCGTCCTCTCACTCTGACTTTGTGATCCTCGACTCAATGCAATCGCGCACCGCGATTCCGCGACCCAAATGAAGGTCTCTTTAAGACACAAAGACTTGACGGATCTGATAGGCGTTGCCGGGCAGGACCTACCCGGGCCGCCGGTAATCGCTTAATTGCCCATACCCCTATCACGGGCTGCCTCGCCGAACTTAATCGCCACACTATTCCAGTGATTACGTCGATCGCTAACTAAGGGCGGGAACACTCGCTCTCATATTCGCGCGACACCTAGCACTCACAAGTGATCTCCTTACGGTCAAAGTTTCAGGCTCGATTGATTAGGAACTTATATGAGATAAATAGACACTTAGTAGCATCACCATTGTCAACCCATGTGAGACCAGTAACCGACACAGTCCCATGTCATCACACGTAGTGGTTAGTTAGCGCGATAAAAAAAAAAACGTGATTAAAACAAATAAAACAATAGCCAGTCGTCAGCAGGTACCGCGCTGTGTTGCGTTTCGGCCTCTATACCTGAAACGCTCAAGGCCACAGTGATGTACGGGCTTGAGAAGGGGGGGGGGGGGTAGCTTGTCCAGGCCTTAAGAAAGCGTACAGGTGAGCTATTAAGCAGCAGCAGCATACGAGGAAGGCGAAAGTTATCTGGCCATAGCGGAGCTGTGAACTCTTACGCATGCCCCGGCCACCAGCGCTCCTGCTAACCACTTTATATGCGAGCTGGCATTCTAAAATTCAATACCAGTAATAGTTTATGTGTAATAATAAGGTAATATGATTAAGATACTAGTCAAAATTCAAAAACAAAACGACCGCAAAAAGAACGTGATACATCCAAAACAAAACTAGAAATATATGTGTGAAATACTGACCATGGTTATAACCAATAAAAAAAAATGTTAAGAACCAACAGAGCCCCCGTTTAGATTAATATTGTTTGAAAATGGCGCATTGCGATGGTCAGCTGCCCTGGCTGAGAACATATCCAAACTTGACTAGAAAATTGTTGAGACATTGTTGAGACATTCTATAACGAACGGTATTCATCCTTGGTATCTCTCTCACCTACTCGCATCTCTAAAAAATAAAAAATTATAGGGAAAATAGATGCTCATAGGCTGTACAGGTACAGTCCCAGGAAGTTGTTGTTTACATGATTGATTATGTAACGTATGTTGTGGGCGTTGCCGAGTTGAATAAATTCTACTTGCGATATGCTCATAATGAAGTATTCTTTGTAAAGCTGGTTGTAATTTAAACGTTTCACGTCAAAGCAAGGCGCGAATGGTGGTATAGTCTTATGCCTGGTGTTTGTAGACAGCCCTGCAGTGGGGATTGCAGTTGATACTTCGAATTGGATTATAAGTTAATATGCTGCTAACATGAGAATCAGCGAATTGGACGGTGAAATGGAAGGGAAACTAGCTTTGTTTTCTTGATGCCAGTCTCGTGGACTCCAAAGTTGATGCTGTGAAATAACTCATGAAACAAGTCAAGTTTTAACCCCTTGCAGGAAGAAATTTATAGTACTTTTTTTTTTAATTTTTTTTTTTTTTTTTTAAATTTTTTATTTTATTTTTTCATTTTTTTATCTTTATTTATTTTTTTTTATTTATTTTTATTTTTTTTTTTTTAATTCTTTCTTCTATTTTTTTAATTTTATTTAACTTGTTTTTTTTTTTTTTTATTTTTTTTTTTTTTTATTTTCTTTTTTAATTTTTTTTTTTTTTATTTTTTATGTCATGTTATTATATATTTTTTTTTTTTTATCTTATATTATTTATATTTTTAATTTATTTATTTTTTTTTAAAATTTTTTTTTCTTTTTATTTTATTTTTTTTTTTTTTTTAATTTTTTTTTTTTATTTTTTTTTTTTTTTTTTTATTTTTATTCTGTTTTTGATTTTTTTTACTTTAACATTTATAAATTATTTTTTATGAGTTTTTTTTTATTTTATTTATATTTTTTATTTTAATATTTTTTTTTTTTTTTTAATTAATATATTTTTATCACAATTTTTTTTATTTATTTTTTTTATTTTTTTTATTTTTTTTATTATATTTTTTTATTTTTTATTTATTTTTATTTTTTTATTTTTTTTATTTTATTTTTTATTTTTTTATTTTTTTCATATTTATTTTTTTATTTTTTATTTTTTTTTTTATATTTTATTTTTTATTTTTTTTTATTATTTTTTAATTTTTTTTATTTTTTTATTTATTATTTTTTTTTTATTTTATTTAATTATTTAATATTATCTTTTTATTTTATTTATATTATTATTAATTTTTATTTATATAATTATTTTTAATTTATTATTTTTATATATTATATTTTATAAATTAATAATTTTTATTTTTATTATCATTTTTTAATTATTCATTTATATTTATTATTTAATATTACTATCTTATTTTAATATTAATTTTTTTATTATTTCATAAGGAAACCGATAGTCAAAAAGAGGCATGAATTTGGCCAATTATGAATTCACACATTTTTTACAATATACAGTCAGTTCGTCAAACCATGCCCTACGAGGGCCGAAGTTATTCCTCTCCATTGCCGATTTCCCTAGCGCGGTCGATTCCGCCCACTCCATGTCCATGATGTTCGTCCACCCATTCTGCCTCTTCTTCTTCCCTCGTCCTTCCTTCTTCCCACACCACTTCTCCTTCGATTGTGGGCCAAACCCCAACCCCACCTCGAAACTGATCTCCTCTTCTTTTCCATTGTCCCCGTATATCGTCTCTGCTTTCTTTCTTTCACAGGTTTTCCAGCATTCCGTTTCTCATGCAGTAACTCCAAATCTTTCTTTCTTACCCCACTCATTCGTGTTGCGTCTCTCAGTCCAACTCGACTTCGTATTACTCGCCTCCACAAAACCACATTTTTCAAGATGCTCTTTATCTTCTTGCTCTTCTTCTTTTCGGATCGTGTCCAGGTCTCGCATCCGTACAAGGGGCAACCGCTCCAAACCGAAAAGACGACATTGGATAGCTGCACTTTCAGCTTGAGATGCCTCTGTGGTCTCTGCCGATCTCACAGATCTCCGTTCGGCTGACTGAAATACTCCGCGCCTGCCCTAACCTGGCCCAGATGTCCGTTGTGCTACTT
>CAJQUW010010226.1:0-137243 GCA_907163375.1 Prostheceraeus crozeri
TTGTTCATGTGATTTCAATTGGATGATGAGATAATGTGTTTTCGTGACGAATCATGGTTCAAAGTAACGTATTGTGATGGTTCAGATGTTTTATGTTTTCATACACTTCAGCGATTGCGATTACCCTACAAAAGGAAAATGAGGGCTCAGCCGGGATTCGAACCCGGGGCCTCTCGCACCCAAAGCGAGAATCATACCCCTAGACCACTGAGCCGCTACGTAGGGTATGTTTATTATGCATTAAAAATCTTGCGTCGGTCATTGTTTCTCATGCTGTTGCTTGACAAGAAGGTTTTTAATAGAGTAGGTTCCTATCTATTCTCACGTGTTATTGACTCGCATGACACTTTTCGTGGCATGCTATTTTTGTCTAGTGCATAAGGATGAATGAAACTGATTAATTTACTCTCTTATGTCTCTAAATTTCAATAACAGCAGGGAATGTCGGTGAAAACACGCAGTGGTAGAGAATTACTAATATTTTAATATTAATATTATATAAATATATTAAATTAATTACTATATTAATCTTGTATCTGGAGTACTGGTTATCAATTTTATGAAACATCTGAACGCCATAATGCACCAGATCGCATTTCTGGACAAGCAACTCACTCTATCGGTTGACCTTATTATTTAGTCGAGTTTGAAGCAGGAAATTTTGAATTGATGATTATTAAATATTGAGTTGCTATATCACAGTTTTTGAAAAAGCTGCACATTTCATCCAGTAATCAGGAATCATTCCGCAGGTCCTAGTTCACATCTCTCAAATCGACACGCAACTTCCTATTTTAAAGTTGGAGCCATTACCCGGGTAAATTAAAGTGCAGTTTTCTGGTGGTGTTTCCCTTTCATTCCTCACAACAGAGTCACTCCCGTTAATGCAAACGCATCGTGTGATGACCACGATGTTCCATTGTTTTTCAATGTCTATGGCCCGTTCCAGGTCCTTTATCATTTTAGAGCGTTCTACTAAAAACGTGCATGTCAAGTTATCTGATAGTGTTCCCTTTCTATTCTCACAACCGAGTCACCTACCGTTGTCTTCACAAAGCTGTATTTGTGATTTGTTATTTGAAAATTTCATTTAATTGGGACTTCATTCTGTAAGTATGTGAAATGAATTAAAAGAAATTATGTATTCTATTTTGTCGAATGTAATTGAAAATGCCCTTCAAATTATAAATATTGACAAAAACAAGCACCTCATCGGCGCATGATGGACCTTACAGGTGTAAACGTGATCCAGTATCTGTAGAACACTCACTGGCTTCCACACTTGTCAACAACATGGTGATGGGTGAAATACTTTCAAGAATATTACGCCACTTCAATTTGTTATATTCATTTCACAAAACGTTCGGCATCAGTTCAACAGCATTTCCATTATAACTGGCTTTCAACACTAATTTAAGAAATCTGTTCATGCTGAATTCTGTAGACAAATTTTGCGTTCTCTATGATGATTCATTGACCAAGGCCATGTCTCATATACACATTAAAATATATTTATCTTGATTGATAGGTGGTAGTGCGGGGTAGGGTAGCAATCATTTAGGCCTTGCGGTGAGGATGGGGGATTGGTTGGGGCTTGGGAGGCGCATGGGGTGTGGAGCGTGGACGGTTGGGATTTGAGATTACGCAGCGGAGAGAGAGAATCGAGACATCAGAGAGAGAGAGTGAGTGCAAGAGAAGGACAGGAGAGCTGTTCGACAATAAATGGAACACCATCAATATCTCAACAAAAGAATGATGAGGCATTGGATCAATAATATCGCACAGTATTAGCAAATGTGCCAGGACAAATAAAAACAATATTTCAGTGGATGTGCTAAATCTAAAAATTGATATGACGCTAAAGGGTTTGGCAGGTTTCAACCATACAACACAACTTCATCAATTTCATCACCATAACTTCCTACAATTATCATATTATTGATATTAGCTGTAAATGTCTCCGGACCTTGAACTGATACAACTTACTAAATGTGCGTGTGTTGAATGCCGGTGTTCATGTGTAACACTGTGTGGAAACTCAGAAATTCCTTAATAAATATTTCAGTGGGGATTCTAAAATAATAGAATGCATCAAACCTTTTTACTTGAAATAAAAATAATAAAAATAAACTAGAAATATTTAAAACTATTAATAGGCTTATACTTAAAATGAAATGCAGACATGACATGAAATTGCCTCCTCTCCTTCAATTTAAATGACTTTTTATGTTTTTCTATCCATTCCCATGTAGGTGTGGATCATCAACTTAATAACACGATTTTGGTAAACTGCATTCCGCTCATGCGTTACACTGTACTACGTCATTGAATATCTTCCTCATTCTGCGTAAGCTGGTGCAGATTTCTTTTATGTGCAAGTATGTTATCATCATCATCATCATCATCATCATCAGTCTCATGCCTTTACTTCATGCCTTTACTTCTTTACTTCAAAACATGTGCTTTGACTAGCAGCTAATACTAGTATGTAATGTAATCGTTTATCTACATTTCAAAGTATTTTCCATGGAAAATATAACCCTTAACTTTTGACTTTTGTCGCAGAGAGAGTTTTCTCCGTATTGTTATGTTCATAATTCATTTTCTTCGTAGGGCCGGCCCTTGCAAGACAAAGCGGACTCTTGACCATAATTAAATAAATTAACAACAATGAAATTAAATAATAGATGGATACCCAATTGCCTATGAATAACTATGTGCGGTTGGTAGGCACCATCCTCCGAACCTTACGACACGACGACCAAGGTTAAACTAGACCTGTTAACATCCTAACCAACATGAGTTAACGAGACACCGCTTATGCGACTGGTGTCAATTTAGCGGGCCTAGGATCAAAACCCTCACCACCACACATCAGATGTAGTTAGTGCATTAGCTAGCATATTATAATCAATGAATAAATAGACATCGTCACAATTGTGACCGCCCGAAGGAATAATTGTGGATTTCAGTGACTGACGAAAGATTGAATTTAATATTGAACATAACACTATCAAAACATACATCACTTTTCTGTAAGCATGGCTTGAACTGAGTTCACTCCTCTCCTTTAATATTTCAAATATCCCGAGGGTAAACAGAACATCAGATGTTCATGTGGATCCTACATATTAATTCCTCATCCTTGATGATTACATCAGACCTTATTTGAGAACTATATCTTCATTTATCTCTATATGCTATTTTTTTTTTTTTTTCATAAACTTCGAACTCATTTCATGGGTCCCAAGCGCTGAGGCGGGGAGGTGAAGCGTCTTCGATAGGCGAAATGCTTAGAGACTCTGAAAATAAAGTTAAGGCCTATAAATGAGAGAATTGAAGTAAAGGCGTCTATGAAAACGCAATGAGGGATTAATGAAAATAAGCAAGAAAAAGAAGATTGGTAAAGGTGCGAAGACTGCAACGTCATCTATGCATATTTCCATTCAAGTTGCGTACTGACTTTCATAAATTGGCATTCATTGAATTTTTATTAATGTTGGTGACGGCTGACGGACTATGTAATACATCACATCTGTACAATTACCATTTTACTTTCAAATCATGAAAATATAGCCCTCTTAATTTTGAGAGAGAGAAATGAACGCACGAGCGCGCGGAGAATTATAATGCATCAAACAGACGAAGCTAGTTTCCCCCCCCAGTTACATCTACAAATCGTTGAGTAATACTTCAAATTGTCACATACTCTCTAGCTCAAAAAGTACTTCAACCACATGCTCGTTCGTCTGAAGTCTTGTTCCGATTGACCAATTTTCATGGATTTTAGAGAAGATTGAAAACGCAGGGGGGGGGGGGGAGGGGGAATATTACCCAAAAGTGATCAAAATTTAATTAAGAGCGGATTTTCAAGATTGGAGGAATTGCCCATACCGGATATTCTTCAGAGTGTGGTACAGATAGTGCTAAAACTCTCTCCCTCTCGTGATTCGACGTTCGACGAATTTCACTCGTTCAAATTGACGGATCTTTGACATTCGCACTCAATAGAAACGGATCTGTTGACATTCCGCACTCAATAGAAGGAATTTTCATTCAAATTTTCACGCGCAAAGTAGCTAAAAGCATCGAATCTCAAGAGGTAGAAATATGAGACATAAGGAAGATTTTAATTATTCTCCTCTCACAGAAGCAGTGCATTTTACTTTTTTTTTCGTAAATGTACTGAGGAAAATCAGGAAATCATGTAATCATGCACAAACATCATTTCAATAATTAGAAAATTAATATCATAGCGCAGCTTTAGACTGACAATATTACTTGCAAAGCTGCTATGAGTAGTGCTTAAAGCACATTTTTGTCATTCATATTATAATTTCATAGATGTATTTGTGAATCAATGAACATGTCAACAATGATTTCATATTTGCTTTTTCAGTTGTAACACACACAAGTAATTTGAACTGATTGTGAAGTTCAATTTTGCAAAAATTTGACAAAAATTAATGATTTCAAGTAGCATTTTTAAGGTCAAATTTGTGATGCTTCTCATCTGCCAATTTGAATTGATTATCAGCAATTTTTACACGTAGAAGCTATATATATCACAAAATATTTTGGTATTGAAACAACTTCGGAAAATGTGTATTGGCTACAGGCGCCCTCATAGTAGGGCTAACCGTGACTGTTGCGTTATTATGTCTAGTCCGAGTTTGATCGCTAGCCATCGAGTGCGAGTTCCGGGTTCGATACCTTCAACAACTGATTTGAAGCGAATTTCAGGTGATCCCATCTCTACTACTATCAGACCCGTAAACTTGCATGTATATCTGACAGAGATCATGTGAAGGTCTTTTCAGACTAGTTTCAAACTATCTTTCGTCTTGAGCTAACTCATAGACCGACTACACGCAGTTTGCTATTACATCTCTTAAACTCTTAAACATCGCCCTACATGGTGAGGGTGATGATCCGCCGCCCCCCTCTCCCCCCTACCGATAGTTTTATCTATTGCCCCACATTTTAGGCAGAATATTTTCACAGCTTTCTAAGCCAATTTTGAATAGCATCAGTTAATTCTTTCGTCGCAATGAGATTTCAAAAATTTGAATGTACGACAGATTTGTCGAATTTTAAACCACACAATCTGCTATTTTCCCGGCGCTTTAAATGTGATCAGGTGTCCTTATTTAATATCAAATCTATTCAAATTTATAAAAGGAAGTGCTCTCGTGTCAATTTGAGCAGAATATAGCAATTTCCTTGTAGATTCTACTTAGACTTCGACGGCTTTGAATTCAAAATTCAAACTTTAGATTGTGAAATTTTCGTAATTGGAACCATAGTAAAAAATCTTTTTCACCTTACATTTGACCTCCACAGTGACCTTGAATATCAAAGCAATGATGATATTCTGACTAGTCATCATAAGATCTTTCATTTAGTGTATTTTGTTCGAATTTGGTCAAATTGTTTCTTCTGCGGAGATAGGGCAAGACATAGTAATCACAGCAAAAAAATTATATTTTTGACCTTTGACCTTACATCTGACCTCCACAATGACCTTGAATATCAAAGCAATGACACTATTCTGACTCGTCATAATGACAGCTTTCTTTTGGTGTATTTTGTTTCCGAATTTGGACCTTTAATTTCGGAAATAAGCAGGGCGCGTTTGTCAAAACACCCCAGGGGGCGACAATTAAAATAGAAACTCTTGCGATAGTAGCACCCATAGAAATCCGACACTCTTAACTAACAAATGACTCGGATGCGAGCATTGAAAACAATTGAACGCTGTTGACATGGGTTACTGGCAGCTTATCACTGTAGTTTGTGTACAAAATATATCTACTTTTAATTACAAATTATGATAATGATATATCCGATGCATACATGTAGGCCTATTTGTTATATTTCAATTTTCACTACATGTATTACTGAGTTTTCCCTTTATGTCTATTAGCATTCTGATGAAATCACTTGAAATAGATCGCCTTACGGCAACAATCTACATCTGTATGATGTATTCAGTTAAATTTTCCTGTTCCTGTTCAGATATATTGTTCATATGATTTTGATTAGGCGATGAAATATTGTATTTCCGTGATGAATTTTTTTTTTTCCATGTAGGTAAAAAATACCCTATTATAATCATGTTTCAAAGTAATCTATTGTGATGGATCAGAAACTTCATGTTGTCATACACTTTAGAGATTGCGAATCATCACATCAATGACATCATCAAAAAGGAAAGTATAGCACGATATTCTAGAATTATGGTATTCATACAGCAAGCCTACTTGGCCGACAAAAGATAAGGGCTCAGCCGGGATTCGAACCCGGGACCTCTCGCACCCGAAGCGAGAATCATACCCCTAGACCACTGAGCCGACAGCAGCACCGTATTAACAGTCAATGAATTGTTCATGTGATTTCGATTGGATGATGAGATATTCTATTTTCGTGATGAATCGTGTAGTCCATATCATCACGTTTCAGAGTAATCTATTGTGATGGTTCAGATGCTTTATGTTTTCATCACAGAGATATATTGCCCTGTCTGCGTGTTTAGGTCCCACAAGAAGACGAATCTCTGTGGCTGTTATAACACTTTAGAGATAGCGATAATTTTTCAGAAACAAAATGAGGGCTCAGCCAGGATTCGAACCCGGGGCCTCTCGCACCCAAAGCGAGAATCATACCCCTAGACCACTGAGCCGCTACTGTCTTGTCTAGTATATTATGCATTTAAAATCTGCGTGGTCATTGTTCTCAATGCTGTTGCTTGACAAGAAGGATTAAATAGAGTAGGTACCTATCTATCTCACGTGATTATTGACTCGCATGACATTTACGTGCAAGCTATTTTTGTCTAGTGCAAAAGCTATGAATGAAACTGATTAATTTACTCTCTTACTGTCTCTCAATTCAATAACAGCAGGGAATGTCGGTGATAACACGCAGAGAATTACTAATATTTTTAATATATATTATATAAATATATTAAATTAATACTATATTAATCTTGTATCTGAGTACTGGTATCAATTTTATGAAACATCTGACGCATAATTCACCCAGATCGCTTTCTGACAAGCAACTTCACTCTATCGTTGACCATATTTAGTCAGTTGAAGCTGAAATTTGAATATGATTATTAAATATTGAGTTGCATCCACAGTTGAAAAAGCTGCCATTTCATCCAGTATCAGGAATCATCCGCAGGTCTAGTTCACATCTCTCAACATCGACACAACTTCCTATTTAAAGTTGGAGGCCATACCCGGGTAAATTAAAGTGAAGTTTTCTTGGCGTGGTGTTTCCCTTTCATTCTCACAACAGAGTCACTCCCGTCATGCAAACGCATGACCACGATGTTCCATTGTTTTCAATGTCTATGGCCGTTCCAGTCCTTTATCATTTTAGAGCGTCTACTAAAACGTGCAAGTTATCTGATAGTGATTCCCTTTCATTCTCACAACCGAGTCACCACCGTTGTCTTCACAAAGCTGTATTTGTGATTTGTTATGAAATTCATTTAAATGGGCTTCATTCTGTAGTAGTGAATGAATAAAGAAATTATTATTCTATTTTGTCGAATGTAATTGAAAATGCCCTTCAATTATAATATTGACAAAACAAGCACCTCTCGGCGCATGATGGACCTTACAGGTGTAACGTATCAGTATCTGTAGACACTCCACTGGCTTCCACACTTGTCACAACATGGTGATGTGAAAACCTTCAAGAAGATACCATTTCAATTGTTTATATTCATTTCACTAACTTCGGCATCAGTTCAACAGATTTCCATTATAACTGGCTTTCAACATAATTTAAGAAATCTGTCATGCTGAATTCTGTAGACAATTTGCGTTCTCTATGAGATCATGACCAAGGCCATGTCTCATACACAAATATATTTATCTTGATGAAGGTGGTGTGGTAGGGTAGCAATCATGGGATTTGAGATAGCAGCGGAGAGAGAATGAGAGAGAGAGAGAGGCAGAGAAGGAAGGAGAGCTGTCGACAATAAATGACAACACCAATATCTAACAAAGAATGATGAGCATTGATCAAATATCGCACAGTATAGCAATGCAGACAAATAAAAATTCAGTGGATGTGCTAAATCAAAAATTGACTGACGCAAGGCAGGTGTCAACCATACAACTTCATCAATTTCATCACATAACTTCCTCAATTATCATATTATTGATATTAGCTGTAAATGTCCTCCGGACCTTGACTGATACACTTACTAAATGTGCGTTGTTGAATGCCGGTGTTATGTGTACTGTGAAACTCAGAAATTCCTTAATAAATATTTCAGTGGGGATTCTAAAATAATAGAATGCATCAACTTTTACTTGAAAAAATAATAAAAATAAACTAGAAATATAAAACTATATGCTTATACTTAAAATGAATGCAGACATGACATGAAATTGCCTCCTCTCCTTCAATTTAAATGACTTTTTATGTTTTTCTATCCATTCATGGTGATCATCAACTTAATCACGATGTCTGCATTCCGCTGCGTACACTGTACTACGTCATTGAATATCTTCCTCATTCTGCGTAAGCTGGTGCAGATTTCTTTTATGTGCAAGTATGTTATCATCATCATCATCATCATCATCATCAGTCTCATGCCTTTACTTCTTTGCCATGTAAATCATCAAAACATGTGCTTTGACTAGCAGCTAATACTAGTATGTAATGTAATCGTTTATCTACATTTCAAAGTATTTTCCATGGAAAATATAACCCTTAACTTTTGACTTTTGACGCAGAGAGAGTTTTCTCGTATGTTATGTTCATAATTCATTTTCTGCCGGCCCTTGCAAGACGACTCTTGACCATAATTAATAAATTAACAACAATGAAATTAAATAATAGATGGATCCAATTGCCATGAATATTATGTCGGTTGGTAGGATTCGAACCTACGACCAAGGTTAACTAGACCTGTTACTCTAACCAACTGAGTTACGAGCCGCTTATGCGACTGTGTCAATTGGCAGGATCAAACCCTCACCACCACACATCAGTTGTCATAGCAATTATAATCAATGAATAAATAACTCGTCACAATTGTGACCAGCCGAAGGAATAATTGTGGACGTGACTGACGAAAGATTGAATTAATATTGAAATAACTATCAAACATCATCATTTTGTAAGCATGGCTTGAATGATTCCTCCTCTCTTTAAATATTTCAAATCCCGGGAAACAGAACATCAGATGTTCATGTGGATCCTACATATTAATTCCTCATCCTTGATGATTACATCTTATTTTTCATTTATCTCTATATGCTATTTTCATAAACTTCGAACTCATTTCATGGAAGACTGCAACGTCATCTATGCATATTTCCATTCAAGTTGCGTACTGACTTTCATAAATTGGCATTCATTGAATTTTTATTCATGTTGGTGACGGCTGACGGACTATGTAATACATCACATCTGTACATTTTACTTTCAAATCATGAAAATATAGCCCTCTTAATTTTGAGAGAGAGAAATGAACGCACGAGCAATTATAATGCATCAAACAGACGAAGCTAGTTTCCAGTTACATCTACAAATCGTTATACTTCAAATTGTCCTCTCTAGCTCAAAAAGTACTTCAACCTCGTTCGTCTGAAGGTCTTGTTCCGATTGACCAATTTTCCATGGATTTTAGAGAAGATTGAAAACGCAGTGAATATTACCCAAAAGTGATCAAAATTTAATTAAGAGCGGATTTTCAAGTTTGGGAGGAATTGCCCATACCGGATATTCTTCAGAGTGTGGTACAGATAGTGGCTAAAACTCTCTCCCTCTCGTGATTCGACGTTCGACGAATTTCACTCGTTCAAATTGAACGGATCTGTTGACATTCCGCACTCAATAGAAGGAATTTTCATTCAAATTTCACGCGCAAAGTAGCTAAAAGCATCGAATCTCAAGAGGTAGAAATATGAGACATAAGGAAGATTTTAATTATTCTCCTCTCACAGAAGCAGTGCATTTTACTCGTAAATGTACTGAGGAAAATCAGGAAATCATGTAATCATGCACAAACATCATTTCAATAATTATATCATAGCGCAGCTTTAGACTGACAATATTACTTGCAAAGCTGCTATGAGTAGTGCTTAAAGCACATTTTTGTCATTCATATTATAATTTCATAGATGTATTTGTGAATCAATGAACATGTCAACAATGATTTCATATTTGCTTTTTCAGTTGTCTACAAGTAATTTGAACTGATTGTGAAGTTTCAATTTTGCAAATATTTGACAAAAATTAATGATTTCAAGTAGCATTTTTAAGGTCAAATTTGTGATGCTTCTCATCTGCCAATTTGAATTGATTATCAGCAATACGTAGAAGCTATATATATCACAAAATATTTTGGTATTGAAACAACTTCGGAAAATGTGTATTGGCTACAGGCGCCCTCATAGTAGGGCTAACCGTGACTGTTGCGTTATTATGTCTAGTCCGAGTTTGATCGCTAGCCATCGAGTGCGAGTCCGGGTTCGATACCTTCAACAACTGATTTGAAGCAGAATTTCAGGTGATCCCATCTCTATCAGACCCGTAAACTTGCATGTATATCTGACAGAGATCATGTGAAGGTCTTTTCAGACTAGTTTCAAACTATCTTTCGTCTTGAGCTAACTCATAGACCGACTACACGCAGTTTGCTATTACATCTCTTAAACATCGCCCTACATGGTGAGGGTGATGATCCGCCGCCCCCTCTCCCCCCTACCGATAGTTTTATCTATTGCCCCACATTTTAGGCAGAATATTTTCACAGCTTTCTAGCCAATTTTGAATAGCATCAGTTAATTCTTTCGTCGCAATGAGATTTCAAAAATTTGAATGTACGACAGATTTGTCGAATTTTACACTATTTTCGCTTTAAATGTGATCAGGTGTCCTTATTTAATATCAAATCTATTCAAATTTATAAAAGGAAGTGCTCTCGTGTCAATTTGAGCAGAATATAGCAATTTCCTTGTAGATTCTACTTAGACTTCGACGGCTTTGAATTCAAAATTCAAACTTTAGATTGTGAAATTTTCGTAATTGGAACCATAGTAAAAAATCTTTTTCACCTTACATTTGACCTCCACAGTGACCTTGAATATCAAAGCAATGATGATATTCTGACTAGTCATCATAAGATCTTTCATTTAGTGTATTTTGTTCGAATTTGGTCAAATTGTTTCTGAGATAGGGCAAGACATAGTAATCACAGCAAAAAAATTATATTTTTGACCTTTGACCTTACATCTGACCTCCACAATGACCTTGAATATCAAAGCAATGACACTATTCTGACTCGTCATAATGACAGCTTTCTTTTGGTGTATTTTGTTTCGAATTTGGACCTTTAATTTCGGAAATAAGCAGGGCGCGTTTGTCAAAACACCCCAGGGGGCGACAATTAAAATAGAAACTCTTGCGATAGTAGCACCCATAGAAATCCGACACTCTTAACTAACAAATGACTCGGATGCGAGCATTGAAAACAATTGAACGCTGTTGACATGGGTTACTGGCAGCTTATCACTGTAGTTTGTGTACAAAATATATCTACTTTAATTACAAATTATGATAATGATATATCCGATGCATACATGTAGGCCTATTTGTTATATTTCACTACATGTATTATTTTCCCTTTATGTCTATTAGCATTCTGATGAAATCACTTGAAATAGATCGCCTTACGGCAACAATCTACAACTGTATGATGTTTCAGTTAAATTTTCCTGTTCCTGTTCAGATATATTGTTCATATGATTTTGATTAGGCGATGAAATATTGTATTTCCGTGATGAATCATGTAGGTACCTATTATAATCATGTTTCAAAGTAATCTATTGTGATGGATCAGAAACTTCATGTTGTCATACACTTTAGAGATTGCGAATCATCACATCAATGACATCATCAAAAAGGAAAGTATAGCACGATATTCTAGAATTATGGTATTCATACAGCAAGCCTACTTGGCCGACAAAAGATAAGGGCTCAGCCGGGATTCGAACCCGGGACCTCTCGCACCCGAAGCGAGAATCATACCCCTAGACCACTGAGCCGACAGCAGCACCGTATTAACAGTCAATGAATTGTTCATGTGATTTCGATTGGATGATGAGATATTCTATTTTCGTGATGAATCGTGTAGTCCATATCATCACGTTTCAGAGTAATCTATTGTGATGGTTCAGATGCTTTATGTTTTCATCACAGAGATATATTGCCCTGTCTGCGTGTTTAGGTCCCACAAGAAGACGAATCTCTGTGGCTGTTATACACTTTAGAGATAGCGATAATTTTTCAGAAACAAAATGAGGGCTCAGCCGGGATTCGAACCCGGGGCCTCTCGCACCCAAAGCGAGAATCATACCCCTAGACCACTGAGCCGCTACTGTCTTGTCTAGTATATTATGCATTTAAAATCTGCGTGGTCATTGTTCTCAATGCTGTTGCTTGACAAGAAGGATTAAATAGAGTAGGTACCTATCTATCTCACGTGATTATTGACTCGCATGACATTTACGTGCATGCTATTTTTGTCTAGTGCAAAAGCTATGAATGAAACTGATTAATTTACTCTCTTACTGTCTCTCAATTCAATAACAGCAGGGAATGTCGGTGAAAACACGCAGAGAATTACTAATATTTTAATATATATTATATAAATATATTAAATTAATACTATATTAATCTTGTATCTGAGTACTGGTATCAATTTTATGAAACATCTGACGCATAATTCACCCAGATCGCTTTCTGACAAGCAACTTCACTCTATCGTTGACCATATTTAGTCAGTTGAAGCTGAAATTTGAATATGATTATTAAATATTGAGTTGCATCCACAGTTGAAAAAGCTGCCATTTCATCCAGTATCAGGAATCATCCGCAGGTCTAGTTCACATCTCTCAACATCGACACAACTTCCTATTTAAAGTTGGAGCCATACCCGGGTAAATTAAAGTGAAGTTGTCTGGTGGTGTTTCCCTTTCATTCTCACAACAGAGTCACTCCCGTCATGCAAACGCATGACCACGATGTTCCATTGTTTTCAATGTCTATGGCCGTTCCAGTCCTTTATCATTTTAGAGCGTCTACTAAAACGTGCAAGTTATCTGATAGTGATTCCCTTTCATTCTCACAACCGAGTCACCACCGTTGTCTTCACAAAGCTGTATTTGTGATTTGTTATGAAATTCATTTAAATGGGCTTCATTCTGTAGTAGTGAATGAATAAAGAAATTATTATTCTATTTTGTCGAATGTAATTGAAAATGCCCTTCAATTATAATATTGACAAAACAAGCACCTCTCGGCGCATGATGGACCTTACAGGTGTAACGTATCAGTATCTGTAGACACTCCACTGGCTTCCACACTTGTCACAACATGGTGATGTGAAAACCTTCAAGAATATACCACTTCAATTGTTATATTCATTTCACAAACTTCGGCATCAGTTCAACAGATTTCCATTATAACTGGCTTTCAACATAATTTAAGAAATCTGTCATGCTGAATTCTGTAGACAATTTGCGTTCTCTATGAGATCATGACCAAGGCCATGTCTCATACACAAATATATTTATCTTGATGAAGGTGGTGTGGTAGGGTAGCAATCATGGGATTTGAGATAGCAGCGGAGAGAGAATGAGAGAGAGAGAGAGGCAGAGAAGGAAGGAGAGCTGTCGACAATAAATGACACCAATATCTAACAAAGAATGATGAGCATTGATCAAATATCGCACAGTATAGCAATGCAGGACAAATAAAAATTCAGTGGATGTGCTAAATCAAAAATTGACTGACGCAAGGGCAGGTTCAACCATACAACTTCATCAATTTCATCACATAACTTCCTCAATTATCATATTATTGATATTAGCTGTAAATGTCCTCCGGACCTTGACTGATACACTTACTAAATGTGCGTTGTTGAATGCCGGTGTTATGTGTACTGTGAAACTCAGAAATTCCTTAATAAATATTTCAGTGGGGATTCTAAAATAATAGAATGCATCAACTTTTACTTGAAAAAAATAATAAAAATAAACTAGAAATATAAAACTATATGCTTATACTTAAAATGAATGCAGACATGACATGAAATTGCCTCCTCTCCTTCAATTTAAATGACTTTTTATGTTTTTCTATCCATTCATGGTGATCATCAACTTAATCACGATGTCTGCATTCCGCTGCGTACACTGTACTACGTCATTGAATATCTTCCTCATTCTGCGTAAGCTGGTGCAGATTTCTTTTATGTGCAAGTATGTTATCATCATCATCATCATCAGTCTCATGCCTTTACTTCTTTGCCATGTAAATCATCAAAACATGTGCTTTGACTAGCAGCTAATACTAGTATGTAATGTAATCGTTTATCTACATTTCAAAGTATTTTCCATGGAAAATATAACCCTTAACTTTTGACTTTTGACGCAGAGAGAGTTTTCTCGTATGTTATGTTCATAATTCATTTTCTGCCGGCCCTTGCAAGACGACTCTTGACCATAATTAATAAATTAACAACAATGAAATTAAATAATAGATGGATCCAATTGCCATGAATAATATGTGCGGTTGGTAGGATTCGAACCTACGACCAAGGTTAACTAGACCTGTACTCTAACCAACTGAGTTACGAGCCGCTTATGCGACTGTGTCAATTGGCAGGATCAAACCCTCACCACCACACATCAGTTGTCATAGCAATTATAATCAATGAATAAATAACTCGTCACAATTGTGACCGCCGAAGGAATAATTGTGGACGTGACTGACGAAAGATTGAATTAATATTGAAATAACTATCAAACATCATCATTTTTGTAAGCATGGCTTGAATGATTCCTCCTCTCCTTTAAATATTTCAAATCCCGGGAAACAGAACATCAGATGTTCATGTGGATCCTACATATTAATTCCTCATCCTTGATGATTACATCTTATTTTTCATTTCTCTCTATATGCTATTTTCATAAACTTCGAACTCATTTCATGGAAGACTGCAACGTCATCTATGCATATTTCCATTCAAGTTACGTACTGACTTTCATAAATTGGCATTCATTGAATGTTTATTCATGTTGGTGACGGCTGACGGACTATGTAATACATCACATCTGTACATTTTACTTTCAAATCATGAAAATATAGCCCTCTTAATTTTGAGAGAGAGAAATGAACGCACGAGCAATTATAATGCATCAAACAGACGAAGCTAGTTTCCAGTTACATCTACAAATCGTTATACTTCAAATTGTCCTCTCTAGCTCAAAAAGTACTTCAACCTCGTTCGTCTGAAGTCTTGTTCCGATTGACCAATTTTCATGGATTTTAGAGAAGATTGAAAACGCAGGGAATATTACCCAAAAGTGATCAAAATTTAATTAAGAGCGGATTTTTAAGATTGGGAGGAATTGCCCATACCGGATATTCTTCAGAGTGTGGTACAGATAGTGCTAAAACTCTCTCCCTCTCGTGATTCGACGTTCGACGAATTTCACTCGTTCAAATTGAACGGATCTGTTGACATTCCGCACTCAATAGAAGGAATTTTCATTCAAATTTCACGCGCAAAGTAGCTAAAAGCATCGAATCTCAAGAGGTAGAAATATGAGACATAAGGAAGATTTTAATTATTCTCCTCTCACAGAAGCAGTGCATTTTACTCGTAAATGTACTGAGGAAAATCAGGAAATCATGTAATCATGCACAAACATCATTTCAATAATTATATCATAGCGCAGCTTTAGACTGACAATATTACTTGCAAAGCTGCTATGAGTAGTGCTTAAAGCACATTTTTGTCATTCATATTATAATTTCATAGATGTATTTGTGAATCAATGAACATGTCAACAATGATTTCATATTTGCTTTTTCAGTTGTCTACAAGTAATTTGAACTGATTGTGAAGTTCAATTTTGCAAATATTTGACAAAAATTAATGATTTCAAGTAGCATTTTTAAGGTCAAATTTGTGATGCTTCTCATCTGCCAATTTGAATTGATTATCAGCAATACGTAGAAGCTATATATATCACAAAATATTTTGGTATTGAAACAACTTCGGAAAATGTGTATTGGCTACAGGCGCCCTCATAGTAGGGCTAACCGTGACTGTTGCGTTATTATGTCTAGTCCGAGTTTGATCGCTAGCCATCGAGTGCGAGTCCGGGTTCGATACCTTCAACAACTGATTTGAAGCAGAATTTCAGGTGATCCCATCTCTATCAGACCCGTAAACTTGCATGTATATCTGACAGAGATCATGTGAAGGTCTTTTCAGACTAGTTTCAAACTATCTTTCGTCTTGAGCTAACTCATAGACCGACTACACGCAGTTTGCTATTACATCTCTTAAACATCGCCCTACATGGTGAGGGTGATGATCCGCCGCCCCCTCTCCCCCCTACCGATAATTTTATCTATTGCCCCACATTTTAGGCAGAATATTTTCACAGCTTTCTAGCCAATTTTGAATAGCATCAGTTAATTCTTTCGTCGCAATGAGATTTCAAAAATTTGAATGTACGACAGATTTGTCGAATTTTACACTATTTTCGCTTTAAATGTGATCAGGTGTCCTTATTTAATATCAAATCTATTCAAATTTATAAAAGGAAGTGCTCTCGTGTCAATTTGAGCAGAATATAGCAATTTCCTTGTAGATTCTACTTAGACTTCGACGGCTTTGAATTCAAAATTCAAACTTTAGATTGTGAAATTTTCGTAATTGGAACCATAGTAAAAAATCTTTTCATAGTAGAAAACAATTGAACGCTGTTGACATGGGTTACTGGCAGCTTATCACTGTAGTTTGTGTACAAAATATATCTACTTTAATTACAAATTATGATAATGATATATCCGATGCATACATGTAGGCCTATTTGTTATATTTCACTACATGTATTATTTTCCCTTTATGTCTATTAGCATTCTGATGAAATCACTTGAAATAGATCGCCTTACGGCAACAATCTACAACTGTATGATGTTTCAGTTAAATTTTCCTGTTCCTGTTCAGATATATTGTTCATATGATTTTGATTAGGCGATGAAATATTGTATTTCCATGATGAATCATGTAGGTACCTATTATAATCATGTTTCAAAGTAATCTATTGTGATGGATCAGAAACTTCATGTTGTCATACACTTTAGCGATTGCGAATCATCACATCAATGACATCATCAAAAAGGAAAGTATAGCACGATATTCTAGAATTATGGTATTCATACAGCAAGCCTACTTGGCCGACAAAAGATAAGGGCTCAGCCGGGATTCGAACCCGGGACCTCTCGCACCCGAAGCGAGAATCATACCCCTAGACCACTGAGCCGACAGCAGCACTGTATTAACAGTCAATGAATTGTTCATGTGATTTCGATTGGATGATGAGATATTCTATTTTCGTGATGAATCGTGTAGTCCATATCATCACGTTTCAGAGTAATCTATTGTGATGGTTCAGATGCTTTATGTTTTCATCACAGAGATATATTGCCCTGTCTGCGTGTTTAGGTCCCACAAGAAGACGAATCTCTGTGGCTGTTATACACTTTAGAGATAGCGATAATTTTTCAGAAACAAAATGAGGGCTCAGCCGGGATTCGAACCCGGGGCCTCTCGCACCCAAAGCGAGAATCATACCCCTAGACCACTGAGCCGCTACTGTGTCGCCTAGTGCATTGTGCATTTAAAATCGTGTGGCCATTGTTCTCAATGCTGTTGCTTGACAAGAAGGATTAAATAGATTACCTATCTGTTCACGTGATTATTGACCCGTATGACTTTCATATGCATGCTATTTTAGTCTGATGTAAAATCTGTGAATGAAACTGATTGATTTTCTCTCTTATTGTCTCTGCTCCAGTAGTACCAGGGAAGGTCGGTGGAAACACGCAGAGAATTATTATATGTTACACCACGAACGATTTTACGATCGTGAAGGACGAGTTTAATCGAGAGTGGTGCAGCCACAGAATTGTCGCCACAATTTTCAGCCGAACTGATATCAGTTCTTCCGTGTATGAGTTTTATTAATCATAGATATCAGACTATTATTTATATTACTATATTCTTGTATCTGAGTACTGGTAGCAATTTTATGAAACTTCTGAAGTTTAATTTGCTCTGATCGCTTGCTGACAAGCAAATTCTGACAGCGTTGACCTACACGTGACCAATTAGCTGAAATGATCATTATTAATAAAACCGCTATTGTCCATTCTACACCATTTCCATTTTCACTTGCAGAACTCTGCAGTTCTATTGAAAAATCCTGCAGATTTATTTCAGTATTTCAAGTTTATATTTCAGATTGAAACATTTGTATTTTTCATATCAACACTTTAATTTCAGAGATAATAAAATCAACTTGTAAAAAAGGTTCAAGCTCATTAAGATGGTTCTGAATCTTTGATAGTAATTTTAGAAAATCAGTGTCAAAATTTCAATAGCTCAGAGGAAATTTTCATCTCACTAGATATTAAGAATTTGTATTCGAGTATCCCTGTTGATGAAGGTCTTGAGGCTATTCAAAAAGTTGCCCACAAACATTGGCATGAAATAAATAATTATGAATTTGGGGTTAAGGATAAATATGCTAAAATTCATATCCTACAATTATGAAATTAGTTATAACGATAAAATTTACCTGCAAGTGAAGGGTTGTCCTATGAGGACACACTTCTCTCCCCCATTTGCTGTGATATTTATGAACTCGATAGAAGAACAAGTTAACTTATAAGCACAACTTACAGCCTAAAATCTATAAACGATATATAGATAATGTAATTATGGGACCGTTCCCCAAAGATGATAGAATTTTTTCAAATATATTAGAAACTTCTAACTCGATGAATAAAACATTCAATTCACATTAGAGTTGCCGAAAGATAACTTTTTGAACTTTTTGGACAAAATAACAAAATAACATCAAAATAACAAATAACCAAGTACAAAATGGAACAGTAAACTAAATCATTCAGGAATATGCCTGCGCACAGACAGTTGGCTCCCACAACACATAAAAGATAATTTTGTCAAAAATAGTTTAAGATATGTCCAAGACCGCTGTTCTAGTCCGAACGATAAAGGTGCAGCTGTGCAGAAAGTGACTAACAGATTGGTCAATAACGGATTCGAACCGAGCACTTTCAAATGCAAAGAGACTAAAAAAATTAAAGACAAATCAAAAAACGTCAATCTGACGCTTGATTTTATTGGCGACATCTTCAGTAGCAAAATAGATAAAAATAAAACTAAATGCGCATCCACGCTAGAATTACCAGTCGACCATGTAAGAAGATAAGTACTACAGCGAAGAATAAAATAGAGAATAAAAATAAATGTTCCTGTAAGATCTGCAAATCTATTGGCCCTAAATTTTACTGCAATGACAAATACATAATCTAAGTATTTAGTTGCAACTTCTGTAATATGAAATGTTTCGGAGAAAGTTGTCACCTTTTCAGGCTTAGATATCGCGAGCACGCTAATGGCATTAAGAACAAGAATAGCACAAGTGCACTTAGTGAACACCACTTAAAACAACATGACGATAAAGTGATGAAAATCAACGACTTTAGTTGCAAAATTCTGTCTAAATATAAATCAGCGATGTTTACTAGAATGGCTGAATCACGGTGTATCAACAAGAACATGCCACACATCATGAACTGATATGAGGAGATGCCCACTCGACCTCAGTCATATTTAAACGTAGTGCCGGACCTGTGTCATTCGTCTTGAAACTGTCCGAAGAGACGAAACGCGTCGGGCAACGCTTTTTTAACAAATAAAGAATCGCCGTAAAAGAGAGAGATTTCTTTTTCTGTTTTTCGAGTTATCTTCGATATAAATTGCAAATTTGAGATATAGATGATTTTAAATGAAGTACAAATGATCATTTCTGAAATATAAAGTCTGTTTCTTAATAAAAAATGACATAATCTGAAATAAAAGTGTTGCATTCCCAAATACAAATGATTTTAACGCACACAAAAAAATTTCTTTGAAATTTAAGTGTTGATATCAAAAATATAAATGTTTCAATCTGAAATATAAACTTGAAATGCTGAAATGAATCTATTGGATTCTTGATACTTGATATACTGCAAGTGGATATGGTGAGTCTCATTGACTAAAACAAAATGAAAAGTCGGATTTCTATTACAAGTTTGATATTGAAATTAAAAGAAATATATTGATCATCAAAATTTTCTGTGCATCTGAATTTTCAAAGTTGCAACTTATCTAGTGGACTCATCACCGAACTCAGTATCAATTTATTTAGAAAATTATTATCTCAATGAAAGCGTTGAATTTTCACAAGGAATTTCTCAGTTGCTCATGAAATTACTTCTGTCGAGAATTATAATTATTGCCCTGAACGTTTTAATCATTGAATTTTCCGGATATTGCTAGAAGATTGACAGACTATGAGAAGTTAAAATGAAGGGTTAAATTATTGCAGTTTTTACTTTTTTTTGCGAATTTCATGCAAAATTTCATTTTCAAAATTATCAATGAACCCGCCGCAAATTGCAATACAAGACGGTTTTGCATAATCATCAAGTTTTATTTTGTTATTTAGAAACAGCATGCAGCTTTGTGGCAGAAGAGAAGTATTCATGTGTGAATTCGCTCACGCCCCGAGGGCCTGACGGTTCTAGCTCTGATACCCTTGGAAGCCCTGAAGTGCTAGAATAGAAACAGGCAAACAGTAACACTTCATCAAGCCGACAAAGAACACATCTCCTCTAATGGGAAGAGACCTAAGTTTCATCGGACATTTTCTGTAAAGCGTTTTTGGTGAAGGTTATGAACCATTTATTTTAACAGTGCTACCTTTTTCTGTACAGTACATTTTGCCTTTTCCTTTTGGTACACGTTTCTAATGTACATGCATAAAATTTATTTACAATTAAATGAACATTTACAGATCAAAAATTGATGAGTACTAATGTTGAAATTGTTCTATTTCAGTACAGCAGTCAAGTTTCTATGGCTACGCTAGCATGCTGCCCCGCCGATTTTCACAAGCTGTTATGACGGGCGAAAGTAAGTGTGCATCAATTTAATGTTTAAATACGAATACGTGCATCATTGCAATTTGACATGGAAGCAATAACACGCAGCGACATAGTATTTTTGAAGTAAACCTTGACTTGTCATAGTTTTGCAAGGTTTAGAAAAGTCAAGTATTTTTTGCAAGCTGTTTTTTGGCCGATATATTTCAGATTAAATGTTGGTCTTTTTCAAAATGCCAGATTAGATCTTCAACTTTTTTCCTATGAGAATAAAAGACTGTTCTTCAAAAAATCATGGAAATTTGGTTTTCTGAAAGGCCAACTCGAAATGTTGGTTTCCTCAAGGTTTTACTATTGGTTACTCGAAATACGTGTAAATCCATGAGTTTTGATGAGACTCAAGATCTATTTGACTTTTTTAAAAGATCTGTACGTCATAAAATGCTGAGTAAAAAATCATGTTTAATTACATTTTTTCACTTCGCGATCTCTAAATCGCGGCGAAGTATTTTGCGGAACCGCTGAAGGTTTTTACGCGTCATGTCAACTATAGGTTGAATTGAAATAGTTTTTGCTTCAGAAGACTTGTTCTCTTTATATCGCTTATTTGTCAAGCTTTCGGATTATGGCTTCACCCGTCCTCAAACAAGTACAAGTAGATGAAAAGTAGATGTAGAGTGATGAAGCGTTTCAGCATGAAACACATTCGACTACAATTCACAACACGACACTACTAACCCCTGACTCGTGAGAGCGATATTCTGCAGTACACTAACCCTGAGAATGAAGACATGGAATCATAATACTGACTCAAAAGTGAAAAGTAAGATTTGATATGTTTCAAAATGACTTAGAGATTAAAAATTATGCTACATAGAGAGCAAATCAATAAATGAAAAAGAGATATCAAGCAGTGGTCAATAGAGAAACCCGAGTCCGAATTAAAAGTGTCATGGTTGAGCATGTGAATTCCCTCCTTTATTCTCCTTCATCTCCGATTTCTTCATTTCTATTGCCTAAAAAGAATCAAACGCTGGTCGATGGTTAAGCTTATGGCCAACTGAGGAATCATCTCGCGTGTGTCCTTCTCATGGACCCAGGTTGTGAATCCTGTATATTAACATTTTGTATTTCTTGTCAAGTTGCCATTCCCTGAAGATGGTGGGCTTGTCCACACGCACAAAGATATCATACTTCAAGAAGGTCGCCAAAGCTCGTCATACAGCGTTACTACCATTCCTAGAGGCGACAATCATCAACGTCACAAGACCCAAATTGTGTGTGCAAAAGCAAACAGTGATGACGCTCGCGCTACCGTGGATCTGACTTCTAACTTTTGACCTTTGACTTTAACTCACTTCCTTTTATTTCATTTTGTATATAAACGTTTTTCATGATTTATCTGTAAATACGACGTACCGCTTGACGAGAGTTGTCGAAAAGCCTCGCGGATTACAATTCACGATGAAACAGTTGTTTTGTCTCCAATTTATATGCAATGCTTTATATTAGGATAAATATCTGAAGCGCCGCCCATAGGTGGGATTATCTCAATATTGATTCATTGATAAAATACTGTCCATGCTCAGTTTAATGAAGAACAAAGCTTCATCTCAATCCTGAGCTAATCTATTTCACTTTGCTTTCGCATTTTGCTTGGAATATCGTCCTAAATGTGCTGCTCTCTTTGACATTTTTCCTAAAAAATATCAATCAGAAGTATAATACGACAATATTATTATTTCGGCACGCATAATATCAATAAATGAGAAAAATCTTTTGTCAATCATTAAGATCCAAAGATTCAAGGGTTTTTTCTAATGTCAGAAAAAAGTATTTTAAAATGATGCTACTTAGAAAACTGCTTTAAGAATGCGTGGGCAAATAATAAATTGCAAAAATTAAATCAAAACAATTTTCAGGAAATTTACAATTGTTGTTTTAACACCTGAAGGAATAAAGAATTTGAATAGGCCCTTTTCGGGTTGCCAAATTGATGTGACCCTGGGAACTCGAAAAGGTGATCAATTGTAAAAATTTGCACTTTTTAAATGAACTTCGTCGAGTTTTACGTGAACTTCAACACTTCAAAATTTTTAGTCGGTCAGAGCTCGATTATTTTGGAGAAACCTGCAGTTCTAGGTTTGAAAACAAAATAGGAAATTGTGATCACATGTTATTTCTGATTTAGTTTCATTCAAAATAGTTAGATAAAACATAATTTCTAAATTATGTTGTTTTACTGCATGGTGTTTCATCGATATTATTTAAATCACGCAATGCACGTGTCTTCTGTAGAATATCTCATGTTGCCAAGTAAGATCTCTATTCTTTTCTAAACTTTCTACGCCTTATACCTCTAGTTTAATTATTTTCATGCGATCTTGCTCAATTGTCCGTTGGTTCTTCATGAATCCAACGCAGTGCAAATAAGTAGCATGAAAGAAAATACAAATGCACGAATACACGGAGGCAAGTTAACCCTGGAAGGCATCCAAGGTTGGGCTTCTTGAAAGCAGCATGGTAGCGTTGCCGCGTTGTAGCGAAACAGAGAGTCTCTGGAAAATCCAGTCTGTCGCTCTACCATGCTGCTCTCCATGCCGGTCGGCCCATCTGCCACCCATCAGCTTCCAGAGCAACGGGACCCTAAGCATCGAAAGTCTCGACGGCTATTGGGAGGAAAACGAAGCCCGCCGCTTCGCTGGAGCTGAGAACCGCACTATCCTTCGCATCTTGGCGGCGACGAGCTGCCACAGCCTCCTCAGTCGCCGCATCGATAATGGTGGCTTGCTGCAGCGGCCACAACAAATCGTGTAAAGTAATAGTTTACCTACCCAAGATTAGCTTGAGATTCAATTCTACATATATTTTCTCGAGTTTGCTCGCTACTGTCAGAAGGGATTCATGTTGAAACTTCTTCATTTGATAGACAAATAGAAGAATTAAGTTGAAATGGTGAATATGATTATGAAAGTGACAACTGTTATCACAAAGAAATTAACACAAACAAAATGGCATTTTAATTCCTGTATTAATTCTGTATGGGAATATCATTCAATGATGAGCAGTTACCTAACTAGGTTCATGAATCTCCCTTTTTGTCTGAATTTATCCGGTTTTAAAATTTTGATGATAACCGATAATTGAGCAAGTTCGCATGAAAATAGTTAAACTAGAGGTAGAAAGCGTATGAAGCTTAGAAAAGAATAGAGATTTTACTTGGCAACATGAAACATTCTGCAGAGAACACGTGCATTGCTTTATTTCAAATAATATCGATGAAGCGACATGCAGTAAAACAACATAATTTAGAAATTATGTTTTATCTAACTATTTTGAGTGAAACTAAATCAGAAATAACATGTGATCACAGTTTCCTATTTTGTTTTCAAACTTAGAAAACTGCAGGTTTCTCCAAAATAATCGAGCTCTGACCGACTAAAACGTCTGAAGTGTTGAAGTTCATGTAAAAAGTGCAAATTTTTACAAATAATCACCTATCCAAACTAT
This sequence comes from Prostheceraeus crozeri, assembly GCA_907163375.1. NCBI lineage: Eukaryota > Metazoa > Platyhelminthes > Polycladida > Euryleptidae > Prostheceraeus > Prostheceraeus crozeri. Next base: position 24,577 of record CAJQUW010010226.1, read on the forward strand.
CACGGCGGTTGATTCATGATATTAATGTCATTCCTCTCTGTCATCATCCCGGGACTGTCTGTTATCTATACAGATTAGAAAATGCAATAATCCTGACAGAAAATATCACTCACTGACGTTCATTCACCGAAAGACGATGTTTCACGAAGACTTGGAGAAAACCCATCTCAATTCTGCCGCGTCAGTTGTAGACTAACCTTGTTTCAGAAATATTTCCATACCTGGATTAAATAATGAATGGCCTTCTTCGTGTAGTTCTCTCGAAAGCATCTTAATTGCAACCCACCGGATTCATTGTATGAATATACGTCGCCCAAAAGAATCCGACAAAGGAACTAATGGGATTGCATCGCTAGAAGTGAGATAAGCTTAAGGCAATCCTTTGTTCTCTAACACAGAAGCCTGGAGACACATAATTATTGAAGAGGAGAGAGAAGAAGGAATAAGAGATCGCCGACGCAGGTGTCAACACACACGAACGTCGCAATATTGAAGTGAGGCACGCAAGGATAGTAACTGCGATGTTGGACGAATATAATGATAACGATTGCCAGAAGAATAAGATCAATACAAATTATATTCTTGCCCTTTCCATACCGGGGTAACTCATAACCCCACAACATTTTTGAATTTCCCTACTTTCTATTATGCATGTAGCTGCGCAACTCTCGGGGTTCAGACAATAGTGCAAACGCAACAAAGACAAAGTATCCATCTTTACTGCATTTTTGGAGATCAACAACATGTCTATGCACTAGCTCGTACGGCGAGAATAATGCAATTAAAATGCATATCTTTGCACTTGTTGTGAAAGTAAATTTATGTCTCCGTGCACGTATTGTAGATATCCTATCACTTTATTTGACCTGTAGAGCAGATTATTGCCGGCGCGGGAATAAATCCTGTCTGGAATGTCTGAAATTCATTTGGAAATATCTGAAAAAACATGGAAAAGGTGCAGATCTGAGGCCAGATATTTACATCATTGATCAGGCTAAATTTCTGTTCAAATGCTCTTGATAATATAGGAATATTGTCATAGTTTAGAGGACAATAATGCAGATTATCCGAGGACGCGATATCTGCATTATTTGTCCGATAAAACTATGACAATATTCCTATTATAATTCATCTAAGGTAACGGTTCGGACTATGTTAAAAATAACATAGAACATTAGAATTCAAATTCCTAGCAGTGGAAGTTTCATGTCACATTGATCAAAACTTTCCAGACTACATGTTGTATCTAGTAGCAATGGTTAGTTAACATAAGTAGGGAAAGTAGCGCAACTCTGTGACGTGCACAGAATGCTGTGAATGCTTCACTGGGGTTGTTTATTTATACATTCTTAAACTTCATCAACTCTATTTTAAAAAAATGGTGGCTGAGTAAAAAAGGATCATTAGTTTATAATGTGAATTTCATTGATGGCAACTGACATAATTTCTAGTGAAAATGACATGACAAAATTACGCTAATCTTAATGGAATGATTTGAGAAATGTGATTTTTCACCATGCACGGACATTACAGCTGTGGTTCAAGGAATTAATTTAACAACCATTGATGCGATTCAAAATTCCAATCAAAATTTAAGTGACGATGATCGTGGGATACTGATATCATGCATGAAATTTACCAGAGGACGAAGCATGTGCGTAAAAATCTCGGCTATTCTAAAATTAAGTGATATCCTTGACTCAGACACAAATCGCCCGGCGAATCTCTGCCAGTGAAACTTCGCATGTGAATTCACATGATCACAGGACCCAAACAAATGTTTCCATGTTTTTCAAGTCATCTGCGCACCTGAATCTATCAAATCCATGCTTTCCATCAACATCAATGGACGCTGGGTGGATCCAAATGTCGGGCCAATGGAAACGTACAAACACAAATAGTCTCATTCTTTGGTCATGGAGTTGCTTTACGATTCGTTTAAGCAATTACTCGTACATTATAGCTTACAACGGTAATGCTTACTTTAATGTGATCAATGAATCGCTGAAACATCTGTGGTAGCGGACACATATTGAGCTTTTTTCTTCCATAGGAATTGCATGGCATTTACCGGACAATATTGCAACTAAGAGCAATATTGTCCGGCAGAATGTAGAGATCTTATGCTAAGATGAATTCTAACCCAAAAATGATGAAATTCCTGTCGATTTCTACATCAATCAGCGGACACTAATGCCGTAGTTGGCATTATTGTCCACTGATTGATTGATATATGAATTTGCAGTGAATTACAAACCGCATTATCGTCCGGCAGAAAACTCTATGCAAAAGAATCTGAAAGAACATAGAACATAAGCAAACTGTGCAAACATAGAAATTACTCATATTACAAGTGCTGTCCATTCTAATCCAAATAAAATTCTAGCACAAACCCATTCTTTCTCACAATTGAGGTCGGGCGCCGAACAGTTCCAGACTCGCTTGATACAGTTGTCTTTGTTTCAGAAACAGAATAATGAGTTGAAAAAACCTGGGATGATGTCGATCCACTGTTGTCCTCAATACAAATACCCCTTTGTTGGGTTTCGGATCGGTGAATACTGCTGCTTAAATCATGTGATACCTTCATTTTCTTTGTAGGTGTTACACGTTTAATATAGCGCTGCACCGAATCATTCCTTTTATGACCAGTAACCGTTTGAATCTGGTCCGTTGTGTACCCTTTTGAGAACATCTCCGAAACGACTGTTGCACGCACACAGTGATTGGTGTAAATTGCGTCTAGATCTGCTTCCCGTGAAATGATTTTCATTGCATCATTCAGCAAATGCTTCCCCACGACTTGTGTATCCGAGTGCCATGCAGCATTACTCTTCCAACCGCCACTCTCCATTTTTGATTTCTGCAGCGGCTTCGGGAATAAGCATGTGCAATTATCGGGGATCTTGCTCAAATATAGTCGGATGGCTTCAACAGGACATTTATCTTTCTTCTCTGGTTTTGCATACATCACAAATGTCTTTAATATTCTCGTAATTCCTTTTATTGAGTGTTGATCTCACATTTTTTTTCAAGAGTTTTATTACACACAATGAATTCACGATTGTCGCTATCCACTGAGAAGACAAGAGATTCCTTTTGGAGATTCCTCATCCACTCTCTTCCTCGATAGGCAAAGTGGTAAATGATTAGAAAAATTACCTCGTGTTGCAAAACTTGAGGATTCTTTCTTGAAAAATAGTCACCAAGCTTCAACAAATCAGTTGAATCAATTGCTCGCGCACTGTTTTGATTGTTGATCGTTTTCGTCGACTTAAGATATTTGGCAATCATGCATTTTATCATGTTATTTGCTTGATTAAATTCAACGTCTTTCAAAATATTGACCTGTCGTCCTATGTCTGCGCTCAAGTAATGGAGAATTCCCGCCCGCATACATATTAGCGTAGATGGGCTGTAGAAATTCCCGTCTTGTCGGGACAATTTACTGTACCAGAAGCGAAAGTATTGTGACAGATATTTCACTGGCATTTCTTCAATGTTTGTTGGTAGCTTTTCATCACGAAGAAATGATTTAAACTTGCTAACGTACTGCTTCGTCTGGTCACTTGTGCGCTTGTTTCTCGCATCCTCCTCTGTTTTTGCAATTTCCCTCATAATTTCATCATTCAGATCGGGATACGAAGTGTCGTCAAAATCTGCTGTCGACTCAATTATCTCCGCAGTCTGCGAATCTGTTAAGCCCGTAAACTGATCATACGCATAATTATTAGTGTCATCGTTTGTTAGAATTTCAAGAAAATTCAAGTTTTCTGAGCTTAAACCACTGATTTGGTTGCCTTTGATTTTTGATAAATTGAGCATAGTTAAGTCTGCTGTCTACCGTGCGTGCTTCTTGTATGAGTGATTCGAGAAAAGTGATCAAGCTACGGTTTACAAAACTATCATCCATGGATTTTTTGAATTTTGAAGGTAGTCAACCTTTGCAATATTGTCAGATTATGCTAGTGAAGGAGATCTAGGAACTGTAGTCATAGACTTCTGGAGGCTATCATTCAAAGACTATGAAATGACCCATGGACTTCTTATTAAATAAACATGGATGTCAATGATCCCTTTATGGATGTCTGGCGCAAACTAAGATTTAGAAAAATAATGTACACATATCTAGGAGTTATGTACTATGATCATGAGTATGAGTAATTTATGAAGCACTATCAGTACTATGAAGCATTGATAGAAAGCATTGATATAGATTTCATCTTTTTTGGGTTAGAATACCAATAATATCCACTTTTATCGGACATAAATGCAAAATTCCTCGGACACTAACGTGTCCTCGGAATCTATGCATTTATGTCCTCTAAAAGTGGATACTATCAATCACAATCTGTCCTTGATCATCATAGCACGTCGGTAGATGAATTCTCTACGCAGCTAGTGCATGAAATTGCTTTATCATAGCATTTGAACTCATTAGATTCAAATAGCCCTCACCATGTCCTCACCCTTACGGGCTCGGGCATTTAGGACATCTAGCGCGTGGAATGATATAAAGAAGCAATTATGCACTGCACCTTTTCAATGTCTATTTCAGATCTTTCCAGATGGATTTTAGATTTCTCCAATTGAATTTCAGATATCTTTCAGAAGCTCAACTTTGAAGATATCTGAAATTCATCTGGAAATGTCCAAAATTCGTTTGGAAATATCTGAAATGGAAATGGAAAAGGTGTGGTTGCGTCAATAACTATTAGATTTCACTGCATCGTCAGAATCTATGAACATCAGAATTTTATAAAACTTTATTGAAATTGTTGATATCAGCGGTATTTCCTGATAGTTCCGTGTAAAATGTCCCATTTTTTAAACACAGTCGGCAAATAAGTGAAATAAAAATAAAAATGCTCCCCAAAGCTTTGGCCGATAGCAATTTTAGGTGAAAAAAATCAAAATTCACGGGACGGGCCTTCGGCGTTCAACATTTTATCACGGTCGTCCGTATTGTGTATTTTGACTCCTATAGGGTTGACAGTTAAATCAATAAATAGATTGAACATTTTAGAAACGTCCTACAGTGATGGCATAAGAAACCAATAGAGAAATAAAAAAGACAGAAAATACAAAAAACCAAAAGAAAAACTTTTTTGTTCTGAAACATTTCAAAATACATGTTTTTTAACACTTGGCAGTAGTATATAGTGTGACATCCGGCGCGACGCTTCGCTTTGCTTTGCTTCGCTTCGCTTGCGCCGGATGTCACACTTTTGCGGGGTTTTTCAAATTTTTCAAAAAAATCAAAATTTCAAAAATTTAGGTAGACTTCAAATTTCACGTGGCCGAAGGCCGAAGGGCGAAAATTTAAGTTGTCTCAAAATATCACGTAATCAAAAATTTAAGTTGTCTCAAAATATCACGTAGTCTCAATATACCAGAAGATTGTAGGCTATTCAAAATATTTATTCAAAATATTTCTTTAAAAATGGAAACCTCAACGGGGACGGCGACGGCAACGGCGACGACGAAAATGGAAGAAACCTCAGAAATGGAAGAAACCGCAAGACTATATCCTTCGTTATCTCAATTAAAAACAAGTGAAATGGATCTCAATTATTATTAAGATTAGAGCATTATGATAAATTAAGAAGACGCAATTATTACTTAGACATTCTTCGTTATTGTATGCTCAACATTATTTAAAGTACTAATTGTGTGAACTAGAAGATCATTGTAACTCATAAACTCAAAATTATTCAATGAACCCGTACACTGGCTGATAATTGAAGAGAGAGAAACATCTATAGCAGCTTTCCCCTAAAATTATCGTGCTATCTCTTGTCATTTCAATTTACTCATCGGTAAACTTTTGGCATTTCAACTTACGCGTGCGTAAAGTTTTGACATTTCAATTTACCCCTACGTAAATTATTTTCAGAATCTGTTTTCAAAATCCATTTGTAAAGTCTGTTTTCAAAATCATTTAGCATTTCTTCTCTTCGCTGTATTGATTAAAAGTACTTCCCATTGTGAAGACATGAATAGTTTAAGCACATAAGAGTGCAGTGACAATAAAAGCAAATGACAATAAAATTCTTCTTCTTCTAAATTTAGAACGCATAGACGGTGACATGCGGGATAGTTGTTAATTTCAGAAGATTGTATTCAAAATATTTATTCAAAATATTTCTTTAAAAATGGAAGAAACAAAAGTGGATGAAACCGCAAGAATATATCCTTCGTTATCATATGAACGTAGTTCTACTTTAATGGACATTGAAAAAATGAATAAAGAAAAACACAAAGATAGAGTACGTTATATGAAAGCCACAAAATTCAAATATTATATTTTAAAAATGGATAAAATTAAAGCTGATAATTTTAAAAGAATAAAACAATTAGAAGAGTTAATAAAACAAAGAAATATTATGAAAGAAAATCATCTTCAACATAGAATGATAAAAGCTGGTATTCAATCTGATATGTTTGAAAAAATGCAGCAAACCGAGCAAATAAAAACTGATTTTGAAAAAACTATGAAACCATTTAAAACTCTTGAAAAAGAACTTACAAATAATGATAAACAAATTGATATAGCAGATCCAGAGCACAAAACTATATTAGATGACTATGGATTACTAGAATCAAACATTAATAAGAAATTACCAAAATCTATGCAATTTGAACATTCTATCTCATTTATAGATGGAAAAACAATACCTAGACTTTATCTCGGACAAAAAGAAATATTTCCACAACCTTTTCGAGGTTTAATTTTTTCACCAGATAAATCTCCTTTTAATTTAGATAGAAATTTTGTTGATCTTTTAAGAGGAGCAGATTTAAATAATTATGCTGTAGAAGATCTCATAAAATATAAAGCTATGTTAGATAGAGTTGGTGCAGTAAAATCTCTTAGACGTTATAAACAATTAGAAATTTATTATCAACGGGAGTTAAAGTAGGAAAAGGTTTATCTGAGAAACAGAAAACAGAAACAACTGTATTTTTACCAGATGATCCACAAGAATTACTAGATAGATTAAATATTTTAATATCTGCAATAAAAGAAGGACATAATTCTAGTTTCAATGAAATTCATGCTATATTGAAAAGACTGCTGGAAAAGAAGATTCTAAATGAAGAGGATTATAAAAGTATAACGAACCGAATGTTCTAGGGCTTCGCCCGTAGCTGAAATATGCTGTTGTTTTTAATTTTTTTATAAAAAATGTTTATTTAAAATTTTAACTAAAAAATGTGATCAGCAGATTTAGACAAAATTAATAATCATTTAGAAAATCTAACAGAGATTTTGGGTTCATCAAAATTTAGTACGACGTTAAAAATTATAACAACTACTTCATCACACACTTGTAATTTAGAACCCATTCTACATTTGGAACAAAATAAAAATTATCAAATTGCATTGACTAGTTTCTCTACATTTAACACTATTCAAAATGTTATAAAAGATGTGAATGATCAATTTAGATATTCCACTGATAAAGGCAAAACATGGAAAATACAAACTTTTCTTCCTGGTTCTTGCGAAGTTGAATCAATATCAAATGAAATTAAGAGACATTTAGGTATACCATTTAAAGATAAGAAACAATTACATTTTGCAGTTGATCCGGCAGTTAATAAATTTTCTCTTACTTTAGACGAAAATCATCAAGTTGATTTTAATCATGATAGATCATTGTCAAAGCTATTAGGATTTAATAAACAAACCTATAGTCAAGGTTATCATTTAGGTGAGAAGATTCCAAAAATAACTGAAATAAATTCAATTGTTGTACATTGTGACATTATTGAAGGAGGATATATAAATGGTAAATTGTCAAATTTAATATTCAGGTTTCCAGCTTTTACTGTACCCATTGGTTATAGATTAAATGTAATTCCACAAACATTAATATATTTCCCTATTACAAGAAAAACTATTAACAACATTGGCATTAGAATCACTGATGAAAAAGGACAAGAAATAAATTTTGGAGGTGAAGAGATTATGATAGATCTTTTGGTTCGGGAGGTATAAACTCCTACGCGAAGCTAGAGAAGTTTAATTTTCTTCTTCTTCTTTAGAAACAAAAAATAAAAAAAATAAAAATAAAATTTTTTTATTAAAAAATGAGTGAACTACCTCCATTTAATAAAAAAAAACTTAAATTTAATCATCATCCAAATTTATCTAATAAAGTTTTGTCAGTTATTTGTGGAAGATCAGGATGTGGAAAAACATATCTATTATTTAAAATTTTAACGACTCCAAACTTTTTGGATTATAACAATCTTATAATTTATACAACAACGGCAGAACAACCCGTCTATCAATTTTTAAAATATGGATTTGAAAATAATCTTAAAAAAACAGCAATTGCTTCATTATTCAAAGAATATGAAAAATCTGAAGATGAAGAAGAAATAAGTTCGTGGTGTGAAGAAGCAGCAAAAAATAATCAGTTAGTAGAATCTAATAAAAATAAGCATATAAAGATACAATTAATAGATGATAGTGGTAATATGCAAGATCCTAGTAAACTAGATAAAACAATGAAACATTGTGTAATTTTTGATGATTGTGTTAATGATAGAAATCAGTCAGTTCAGAGAAATTATTTCACAAGAGGTAGACATAATAACTGTAGTGTATTTTATTTAACACAAAGTATGTATTCATTAGACGGAAGTGTTATTAGAAAGAATGCAAATATATTTATACTATTTGAAATAAATGCAAGAAACTTAAGTGATTTGTTAAGAGATTTATGTGTAAGAAATAAAGATGAATTTAAACAATCGTGTAACAATGCTTGGTCAAAAGATTATGGATTTATCACAATTAATATTGATAAAAAAATTCATGATAGAGTTATCGAACAATTGTTCTCTGACTGAAAGTCGATAGAAAATATTTTCGCGGACTGATCGAACGGAGTGACCGAATAATTTTTTCTTATAAATTTTTTGTTAATAAAAATAAAAAAAAATATGTTGAATGCTTACAAGATAGAGCATGTACCAGTTTTAAAAGATTATCGTCATCCTACAAATCCTGTAAATTCGAAGAAAGAAGTTAGATTTTATTATCATCATAAATACGTAGCGCTCGTTACAGATTATAAAACAAAACATGGTATTAAACCGTGTGTTAAAACAAAAGACTTTCCACTTTGTTTAAGAAGTTTCCGAGTATTTTTGGCGTATAATAATTTATGGTGGTTGGTTAAGAAAGAACATTTAACAACACATGAATTAGAAACATTACATCAATTACATATTCCTGTGTATATGTAAAAACGGAACCGAGGTTCTATGTAAAAATTCATTTTTTCTTTTAAAAAATATGAATCGTGAAATGTCTCTCGGACAAACGTCTAGGATTGATGAATTAATCAAGAAACAAACTGCTGAGTTTGATGCGCAAATTAAACATAGTAAACGTTGTAAACGTATTAAAAAACAGAAACGTACTAGGCGTAGTATTAGGCGTAATACTAAAAAACAGAAAAGTGGAACAAAAGAAATATTAGAAACTCCTATTACTGATATCTTTTTTGATGATAGAATTAAGGATGAGCTTGGTGATGATTTATGTAATTTATTTAATCCAAATGAAATTAAATATGAAAATGTATCTTTTATTAATGTAGTAAATGATATGCGGAAACTTTTAGCAAATGGTAAAATTATTAATTTACTTGGAAAAGTTGTTAAAGATCAGGAAAATATAATTCAAAATTTTTACGTAACCTTCTATAATAAAAAATCATTTGAAACATGGTTTTCGAATCTGGATGAGAAATCCGATGCTAACGAATGGATTTTTACAGGTAACATTAAATATGAAGATTTTGGAATGAAGTTAGTACAAAGATCGCATAGAGGGGCAGGGATTAATATGAAATATGGAATCAAAGAATATTTCGGTGAATATTATTATATTCCTTCTGAAGATTTTTGTTTTATTAAATGTTATAATGTTTTACGAGGTTTTAATGAAGAACAAGGAGAAATGATGAAAGAAATGTTTAATAATTTTTTATATAAAGAGAAAGCCACATCTAGAACAGGAGTAATGTCAAACTGCAAATTTTTTCAATTCAATAAATATTTTGGAGAATGCGTTCAATATTATAGTCCTGCCAATCGTCATTTAAATCCTAGAGGAATTGAAACGTTTCATAATTATGTTTATTACAATTATTTTCACGCAGGTTCAACAATTGGTCACTATTGTTTAATTAATAAATCTCATAAATTAAAAGCTATTAGAGAAATTGAAAATAATTTCAAACCCATGTATAAAACAGTTACTGATGAAAATCTAACAACGCGTCCATATAAAATCATAACAAAGAAAAAAATTGACTATGGTTCAACATATATTTGGGATCTCGAAACTTTTCCCGATCCTAACTGTTCAACAGCTCATCCTATTCCTTACGCTGTAGGAGCTATTAATTTTAATAAATTTATATGTTGTTTACCGAAACAAAGATTGAAAGAATTAGAAACACGTTTGTTAAGTGATATGATTAAAATTAAACGATCAAAAGATGAAGATGAAATTAAAAAACTTAAAAAACAGATTAATGAGTATAATAATTTAACTGAATTAGAATTTAATAAACTTCAAAATTGTGTGAAAATATTTACGAGAACTGAGGATGATGAATGTTCGATCGGGGGAAACCCAGAGGACGTATGTCCGATCCATCAATTTTTTAAAACTCTTGGAAAATTTAATTATTCTAGAGTAACTTTAATAGCTCACAATTCATCAGGTTTTGATTCCTATTTTCCGATAAAAGCTAATTTTAAATTATCTAAACCGCCTCTTAAAACTTCAAGAGGAATATTGACTGCTTCATTACAAAATCCTTATACAACTGAATATGTTAGTAGATATATTCAAAAATCTCTTAGATTTAAAAACAATATGAAAAAAGATTCACTTTCAGGTAAATTAGGACTTCAAACTATTATAATGAAATGTAGTTATCAACATGTAAAAACAAGTCTTTCTAAATGGTGTGAGAATTTTAAAATTCCTACGAATGTGTGTAAATTAAATTATGAAATTGGAGACATAACACATGAAAATTATAAAGAAAAAGAAAATGAATGGAGACCATATTTAGTTAACGATATTCTTTCTTTAGCTTTCTGTATCTACAAATATAATAATGTTATGCGAGATTTAGTTGGTGAAGATATAACTACTAATTTAACATCCTCTGCTTTAACATTTAACGGTTGGATGAAAAGCGTACAAAATGACAATATAAATATTCATTCTCATATAGATTTATGGGCTAGAAATTATATTAGAAAATCTGTTAAAGGTGGAAGAGTTTCAGCAAATATAAGAAAATACATATCGCCATTTTGTAGCATCTTGTTACCAATATTAAAACACTATTTACCTGGTCGCTGCGCTGGGGGGACTTTGTCCCTTGGTCGCTGCGCTGGTGAGGCTTTGTCCCCTGGAAGTAATTTAATAGATTTAATGAAACAGTATCGAGATTTAGGAGATAAAACTGAAATTTGTAAGAAAATTTCAAATCAACTACTTGAACAAAAAAATGAATTTCTAATGGCTTTTGATGCAACAACTTTATATCCATCAGCTATGTATGATGAAAATTCAGAATACCCTAAAGCTGAATCAGCTAGAAAATTTCGTCAAGAAGAAGAGCGGGAAATAGTATATAGATTTAATACTCAAACATTTAGACCTAAAACTGGAATATTCTCTGTTGTGTTTCAATATCCGAATGATATGTTTTTCCAACCAGTTCCTATTAAAGATAAAGTTAAAAATCAAAATAATAATTCTCATGTGAAAGTAATCAGGTTTAGAAATGGTATATGTTATGATGTATTAACTTCTGTAGACATACAAGAAATTGTTAGATGTGGGGGAAAAATCTTACATATTACTGATGGTATAATTTATGAAAAAAATTATCAAGTTTCACCATTTCGAAATTATATTGAAAAACTTTTTAATTTGAGAAAAAGATATAAAACAGAAGGAAATACTGTAGGTGATGAGTTAATTAAATTATTGATGAATTCGCTATATGGCAAAACTGTGCAAAAAGATATAACCACTAAATATCATTTATGGAATGAGAATACATTGAGAAAAAATTTCACTCAAGAAGTAAAAGATTATGAAAAATTAAATGATGAACAATATTTAGCGAAAGTAGAAATGGAAGATGATGAATTTCTCAAAACTAATATTGTAAAAGATGGGAAGACGTCATTCATGCCATCACACTTAGGTTCTTTCATTCTTTCTCACTCTAGAAGAATCATGAATAACTTTATTTTAGAAATTAATGGTTTCAAAGAAAAATACATTCATTATACAGATACTGATTCAATATATATTTCCAATGAGCTCTTTAATAAATTAGACGCTGCTGGATATGTTGGAGGAGAATTGTGTCAAGGAAAAAATGATTATGGAAATGGTGGAATTATTATTGCAATGTTTATTGCTCCTAAAATAAAATACTGTATTACTGTAGATGAACAAGGGAGACTTAGTGAAAAGAAGACATCCAAAGGATATTCACAAGATAAAGTAAAAGTAGAAGATTTTCTAAAATTATATTCGGGGAAAACATTATCGACTACAGTTAATAAACCATGGAAAAGATCTTTAGAAACTGGAATTAGTATTCCTGATAAAAATAATAATACTGAAGAAAAAAAATTTTCTGGTCAAATAAATATTCTTAAACGTCAAGCACCTGATGAAAATGAAATTATGTTACCTTATAACGGAGAAGATATTCAAGCTGAAATATTTCAAACAATCATCTGTGAGAGTAATTTAAGTGATGATGATGACACGTGGGAATAATAATTTTTTTATTACATCTAAAAATTTTATAACATCTAAAAAATTTATAACATCTAAAAAATTTATAACATCTAAAAAAATTATTACATCTAAAAACTTATTACATCTAAAAACTTATTACATATGAAAATATATTTATCGAATATTTTGGTATTTTCTATTCAGTTTTATCATATTAAGTTTCATCATATAATGTTCTATCAAAAGATAATTTAAATTTATTCTCACTAACTATTGATTCTTCATCATTATAAATTGATTCTTCATCATCATCATAAATTGATTCTTCATCATCATCATCATAAATTACACTTTTTGATATAGGATGCCATTCCCTGATAGGATACCATTCTCTTATTGGAATATCTAACTCTAAATTACATCTTTTATCTGATAATAATATAATAGAGAAAAATATTGGTCTTTGATCTCTTTTGGAAAATTTAATAACACCACCATAATCTGAATCACTTTTAGTTTTTATTAAAGATGATAAAATTTTAAATTGATTAGATGTAAATCCTAATTTAAATTTTGTAGACCCGACACATAGTTGTCCAACAGTATCTTCAACTATTCCATCATTATTATTTTCAATTGTAAGAAAATGAAATTTAGATAAATTTTTATAATTACTAATATTTTTATAATCTTTTTTACCATTTACACCATTTTCAGATGTTTCAGAATCATCATCTATATTATCATCATCTATATTATTATCATTATTGTCATAAGATTCTTTAAGATCGGGCAAAGCCCTAGAACCTTCAGTTCGTTTATTATGATTATGGACATTGTTAATAGTATATGGTGTTGTCCACATATAAATTTTCTCTTGTTGAGCTAAGCCATTTATGTAAGATTTTAATAAATTAATATTTAAATTGGAATACAATCCTATATACGTATCATCATCATATCTTTGGGGCATTTCTAATGTTTCTTGTTTATAAATTGTGTCTCTATAATAAACTTGACATAATAATTCTTCATTATGTTTTTTACTCTCTATATGAATGTTATATTGATTTTGATCGTCAACAAATAATCTAATTTTTTCTTTCGAAAAAGATTTTAATTTTTTAACTAATTCTTTAATATTGATATAATTAATAATTTTATTTTCTATCCATTCAGTATTACTAATTGGTAACACTGCTCTAATAAAACCATAAACGTTATTATGACCTATTATAACCATATTTTCTTTATTTAATTCAACATAAGCTACATCATTATATTTGCTTACAATCTCCATAAATTTTATAAATGGATCACCCGGGAAAATACAATAATTCGTTTCTATAGATGGCAAACCTTTTGTTTGTTCTCTAAATATTTCGGCTTGTAATTGAAATAAAATATGAACATCTATGCATGGATTGTTATTATTATTATTATCAAAACATTTATTTTCAAATCCCGTTGATCTCGTCGAATAAGAAGAACAGGATGATGCGGACGAATATAATTTTTTTAAATTTGCTTTATCCATTTTTTTATTTTTATTAGAAAAAATTTTGTTTTTATTAGAAAAAATTTATTTTTTATTGTTAAAAAATGATGTTACCAAATGTTGGTGGAGGTGCATATATCCCTAATAATCGTGAATTAGAAATAGAAATAGAAAATTATATTATGAAAACTGGAGACGTTTTATCTGGTCCATTGCATCTTTCTATTCTTCCGCAACAAAATACAGAGTTAACAAATAAACAATATGTTGATACACAAATCAATGACTGAAAAGAAAAATATATAAACGATGTTTTGGTTCCACTGATGAATGAATTAAAGTTGCTTAAACTTAATGACAAATCATTAAACGAAAAATTATTAAAACTTGATCAAAAGGATAGAGAGCTAGAAGCAGATATAGCAAAACTTTTTAAAAAGATTTCTGAACAATCAAAAATTTTAATATTACTTTCTATAAAGTTAAAATCTGCAGTCATTAAAAATAAACATCAGATACAACTATTGAAAGAACAATTAGAAGATGAAATAGAAAAACTACCTGAAAGAATTTAAAAAAATTTAAAGCAGTTACAAACTACATTCCAAAAAAGTGTTGATGAATTAAGTTCTAAAATTACTCAACAAATGAAAAAGATGAATAGAATAATAAATGAAGTAAACTCACTTAATGAAAGAGTTGATAAAATAAAAAAACTCTTAAAATCAATTTAGAAAATGAATTAAAAAAAAATTTACAAGAAAACTCTAAAGAAAATAAAGAACAGTTAGATGCTGTTAAAAGACAATTAGATGTTCTTAAAATTAAGTTAAATGCACTTAAAACGGCATTGAAGATTAATCAGCAGAAAATGCAAGTTAATAGAAAAGAAATTAAAGTACATCACACGCTGCTTGACGCAATAGATAAAGTGCAACAGTCAATTAATAAAGTTATCTCGAAGTTGTTGTCCATTCACAAACGTAAATCTTAACACGTAGATATTTTTCCCAAAAGTCAAATTTAATCTTAAAAAATGCCTATAATTTATAAACACAATCTTAAACATTTTGCTTCAAATCAAAAAATTTCTCATGAACCATCTATGAAATCTGTTTACCATTATGTCAGTGTAGAAACAGTCGGAACACAAAAGTTCCTAGGCACCGCAGGTGCCGTCCAAAAAGAAGGGGCTGGCATCTTTTCTGGTATTGGTAGTATCGTTAACTTAATTAAAAATAATAAATATTTGATTACATCTGCTGCAAAAGGAGCAGCTGCTATAGCTAGTACAGCTAGTGCAATATCAAATGCTGTCAAGTCTCAAAACGAATTAAAACAACTAGAAGCTATTCGTAAACTTAGGAATGATTCTGAAGAACTAAAAAATTTAAAAAAACTTTCAGAGGAAACAAAAAACAAAATTGCTAACATAGCTGTTGGGGAAACCTTGAGGAGCGGAGCTCCGTCTGATAGTAAACATAAGAAGAAATCAGGCGTAGCCATAAAACGTTCAATTGAAGAAATAAGAGGCAATGGTATTAATAGCAGCCTTCGGTCTAACCAGCAGAGCTGTAGCGGAGCTGGTCTAGCAAAATTCTAAAATTATGTTTTAGTAAAATTTTTTAGTAACATTTTTTTGGTAAAATTCTAAAATTATATTTTAGTAAACATTTTTTCTGTCTGTGAGAAAAACAAAAAAATCAAATTATTTTTTATAAAAATGTCTTCGCTTATCGAAAATAAATTTAGATTAGACGATCCTCCGTTCGTCAGTTATAATCAAAAAAAGAATGACTATATAAGAATTGCTATGAATCCCGGATCTTGCAGTAGAGTAAATACTGGAGGAGATTTAATCTTTGAAGTTGATAATCAGCAAAGTTATTTATATCTACCTGATTCATTTTTACACTGTGAATATTCTTTATATAGTGATGCCAATTTTACAACACCATTACCAGATACCGATAATATTGCATTAGAGAATAATTTCTTTCCAAGATTATTTACACAAATGCGTTTAGATGTTGCAACTCAAAATATAGAAACAATAAGTGATTCTCCAGGTGTAATTGATACAATGCTTAGATTTGTAACAATTGGTGAAAATAATAAAAAGTATGAAATCGAAGGTTGGTTTCCTGATACTAATGATGGTATAATTGTTGATGATTTAACTCACGCTGGAACAGATGCAGCAGGAATTGCGAAAGATGTAGAAAATATTGCAAAACATTTAAATAAAACAAACAATACTGCATATAAAGAAAGACGTGAATTTAACAAGAAAAGTAAACAGACAGTAAATTGGTCATTGTCTCCATTATTCGGATATTTAGATTACAATAAAATATCATATCAATTAAAATTTAAATTAATAATTCATCGCACAGCAAATAATGAATTAATCTTTTTTGGTAAGACTGGAAAAAAAGCATATTTAAAAATTGATAGACTTGAATCGTGGATTTAGCATATTGCTCCTAGTTTAGCGGTCGAATTAGCTATTGCAAAAAGATTAAACACTAACAAACCAATTCCAGTAAATTTTCTAAAGCGTACTGCTAGTTCAGTAACTTTTTCCGAACAAAGATTTAACTGGCATTTTACTAGAACTGCGAATACACCAAGATATTTATTACTAACTTTTCAAAGAAATAATTCTCCAAGTTTTGATAAGAACAATAATCTCTTCCATATTAATACAATTCGAAGTTTACAAGTTTCATTAAATCAAACCCGATATCCAATTGATCCATTAAGATTCGATGATACCAATAATCAATTTATGGAAGGATATGATTCTTATCGAAATCTTTGTATAGAATTTGGAGTTGAACCACAATTAACTCCTGGAGATTGGAGACATTTATATCCTGTTTTCTGTTTCGATTTAAGTGCCCAATCTGAAGATATTATTAAAAATGGTTGTGATGTAACAATTAATATTGAAAAGAAAGATTCCACAACTTCATTGATGGCTTATGGTTTATTGCTAGAAGATGTAAAATATTCTATTGAAATTCATAATGGAAAGATGGCTAGGATCGATTAGTAACCTTAGGACCTTTGGTACGATAGGCTAAAGACCAAGACTTTGTCGATTAATTAATTTTTTTTCATAAATAGAATAGATTAAAATTTTTTGGTAACTTAAAATTTTTTCATAACTAGAATAGATTAAAATTTTTGATAACTTAAAATTTTTCATAACTAGAATAGATTAAAAATTCTTAACTTAAAATTTATTCATAACTAGAATAGATTAAAATTTTTTTATTATAACTTAAACTTTCGTAACTTTAAATTTTTTTATTAAAAATGTCGCAAGCGAAAAGTAATAATAATAAAACTGTTGAATTAAAATTACGTAATATTGTTGACAAAAATACCCCTAAAACTATTACGATTAACAAAAAAAAGTATTACATAAGTAAACCAATGATAGAGAATATTCAATTACAAGAAAAAAAGAATGGCGGAATTCTACCATTAATTCCACTAATAATAGGTGGCATAGCAGCAGCAGGAAGTGTTGCAGGTGGGACAGCTGGTATTGTCCAAGCAGTAAATAAAAATAAATCAGAGAAGGCAGCATTAGAAGAACAAAAACGTCATAATAAAGAGTTAGAGAAAGTTGCTAGGGGTGACGGAGTAGTAGATAATTTTATTAGTAAATTAGAATTAGTTCATGAAGGAAAACGAGTTCTCAAAAATATTCTCCACAATGTTGATGATTTAATTGAAATTAAAGAAACTAAAGATGGTTCTAGAATATATCTAAGTCCTAGTATGATTCGGTAATAACCTCAGGACCTTTGGTCCATAAGGTAAACATTTATTTTATCTTTTAAATTTTTTTTATCTTTTAAAATGAATTCTGCAAATTCCGAAAATTTAATTAAATTAAAAATTTCTAATTTAGATTTATTGAATTATCTATTAAACAAAAATAAAAACTCAAATTGTCAGCATATTGGAGGTGACATACAAAAAACATTAGAAAACTTTCCTGGCTTTATTTGGAGTAAATATTCGAAAGAAAAACATCTTCCTGGTCATTCATATACCGGTCCAGGAACTCGATTAGATATAAGACTAGATGAGAATAATAATCCGAAACCAGGTGAAGAACCAATAAATAGAGTAGATGCCGCAGCTTACAGGCATGATTTAGCTTATCGAAATCATGATCTAAGTTCTCGACATGCAGCTGATAAGAAGATGATTCAAGAATTAGATAATATTCAAAATCCTACATTTAGAGAAAAAATTGAAAGAATGTTTGTTAAGAAAGCTTTACAAGCTAAAATATTATTCGGCCAGGGTTTAAATGAAACGACAGCAAAGCTGTCTGAGAGCAACGCTCGAACCTACGCGTCTGAAATTCATAGGGAATACAGAAGGCCTAAATATTTATTGAAAGTAAAAGTATTTAATGAAGATGATATTTGGAGTGCTGATCTTATTCATATGCCGAATGAAAGGGACTACAAATACGCATTGACCGTTATAGATTTATATACACGATACGCTTGGGTAAAGCCTTTAAAAAATAAAAGTGGTCTTTCAGTTAAATATGCGTTTGAAGAAATCTTTAAAGAAAGTAAGAGAAAGCCAAAAAAATTGTTTGTTGATAAAGGGTCGGAATTTTATAGCCGAAACGTTCAGCCACTATTTGAAACTGTTTATTCAACTGAAAATGCAGGGAAGGCCGTAGTGATAGAAAGATTCAATCGGACGTTACAAAAATAAATTATTCAAGAAATTTACTGAGCAAAGAAATCAGAAATGGTTGAAGATATTACCAGGAGTTGTAGAAGAGTACAATAATAAAGTTCATTCTGGTATTGAAGAAACTCCAAAGAATGCTTCTGACGACCCTGATTTAATACGAAAGAAAATATTCGAGAATAACTATTCGAATGAGAGTAATCCGAATTTGCAAAAACTTAAGCCGAAATTTAAAATTGGAGATAGAGTTAGAATATTTAAATATAAGAATAAATTTGAAAAAGGCTTTGTTGGCTATTGGACTAAAGAAATATTTGAAGTTTGCAAAATAAATCAAACTTATCCGTTTACTTACGAAATCAAAGATTTAGATGATGAAAATATCAGAGGCCGATTTTATCAAAATGAAATACAACGAACTGATTTTTAATTATCATTATTTTCATTAGTCGTAGCCATAGAACCTACGGTTCGTTCAATTCTGACATAATATTTAGAAATGGTACTCCTTCCTGTAATTTAAATAAAACATAAAGACATAATTGACCGCAATATGTAGTTCCTGGTTTTTGAATTTGAAATGTATTATAAATTCCATTGCCAAGTAATTTTTTGACTTCGTTTGTAGGTGGAAGTCCGCATGAGTCAAAATAATAATTAGAACAGTTTATATTTCTTTGTCCTGCTGACCAAAGTACACCTTTTTCATCTGACGTATGAAGATTTGTTATGAAATTTACAGTTTGAACTTTGTTCCGGGAACTGAAGGTTCCTGTTGGCCTATTTTTTAGCAATTGTAATTCGTCTCTCATTAGAACATGAAAATTGTTTATTCCTAATTCATTTGCGATTTTCTTTAGGCCGAAATTTGTCGTGGTTTGCGTTCCACATAATTTAAAAAACTCCTTTATGTTGCTCATTTTATAATAAAAAAATTTCTTAAGGGACCCCTCGAAGACAGAAGGGAGGGGGTATTGATTTAAAACTGTTCTCTAATGATGACTTTCCTTACTACTTATTCGATTTTGAAATGATTATATTATAATTATTCTAATCTATATTGTTTTATATATTTCCATTTTCTTCATGAACTTCATTTGTAAAATATGTTTCATCGTTAAAATGATTGTTTAAAATTGCCATAACAACTAACCCGCATATCGGCGTTTATGCGTTCTGAGTTCACAAGAAGAATTTTATTGTCATTTGCTTTTATTGTCAATGCACTCTTATGTGCTTAATCTATTCATGTCTTCACAATGGGAAGTACTTTACTACCCGTATGTGTTTGGCAAACGCTAAATGAATTTTGCAAATCGATTTCTAAAACTGAATTTGAAAAAAGACTTTGCAAATGGATTTTGAAAATAGATTTTGAAAACAGATTCTGAAAATAATTTACGTAGGGGTAAATTGAAATGTCAAAACTTTACGCACGCGTAAGTTGAAATGCCAAAGTTTACCGATGAGTAAATTGAAATGACAAGAGATAGCACGATAATTTTAGGGGAAAGCTGCTATAGATGTTTCTCTCTCTTCAATTATCAGCCAGTGTACGGGTTCATTGAATAATTTTGAGTTTATGAGTTACAATGATCTTCTAGTTCACACAATTAGTACTTTAAATAATGTTGAGCATACAATAACGAAGAATGTCTAAGTAATAATTGTGTCTTCTTAATTTATCATAATGCTCTAATCTTAATAATAATTGAGATCCATTTCACTTGTTTTTAATTGAGATAACGAAGGATATAGTCTTGCGGTTTCTTCCATTTCTGAGGTTTCTTCCATTTTCGTCGTCGCCGTTGCCGTCGCCGTCCCCGTTGAGGTTTCCATTTTTAAAGAAATATTTTGAATAAATATTTTGAATAGCCTACAATCTTCTGGTATATTGAGACTACGTGATATTTTGAGACAACTTAAATTTTCGTCTGCCTAAATTTTCAAAATTCTTAGACCACGTGATATTTTGAGACAACTTAAATTTTCGATTACGTGATATTTTGAGACAACTTAAATTTTCGCCCTTCGGCCTTCGGCCACGTGAAATTTGAAGTCTACCTAAATTTTTGAAATTTTGATTTTTTTGAAAATTTTGAAAAACCCCGCAAAAGTGTGACATCTGGCGCAAGCAAAGCGAAGCGTCGCGCCGGATGTCACACTATATACTACTCTTGGCCGATTCTTATTTCTTGTGACTTCTAGTTCCTACGCTATTGGATGACAACATATTCAGATAATACAAAATTTTCCCATAAAAATATCAAAAATTTGAGTTTAATTCGAAAGTAATTTTTGAAAATTGTGCATCTTTGTCAATTTCTTGCACAAATTTCTAAACAAGTGACAGACGGTATATGAAGTCATAATTAACATGCTCATTCATCGTTGAATGCATCTATAATTTCATTCAGAGTTGGAAGTGGGTCATGGGTCAGGTGGGTCACGTGGGTCGTGGGTCAATAAGTCAATAAATGTTTATTTCCAAATACTTTGGAAACATGGAAAATAACGGGAACATGTATGTGAACAAAAACATTCGTGTTTCAGACACAACTATTAAAACTCAGACATCAAAAGTACATTTCAAGCGTGCGGTCAATTTCAACAACAAAAAATCGTGTTTAAGAAGGAGAGGAGAAGAATTTGCTTCTAAATGTCATTCAGTTTGTGTTCTCCGTAGTAGACTGTCGCAACTCTTTAGCTTTTTGAAGGAATTTAGCAATGCCTTTAAGATTATTTGGAATATGCGTGCTCATCAGCTTGTAGAACTCAGTTGTACTTTTGCAGTGGCATAATATCGGTGCTAGTTCCTGTCGCAATTCCTGATATCTTGAACATTCAATCATGAAATGATGCAAATTTTCTACCCGTGAATCACTACAGTACATTGCTCACATCGGTTCATGCTTTTCCGAAAAGTTGGTGGGTCAGATGGGTCGTGGGTCACCCTATAACGCGGGTCAGACTTCGTTGACCCACTTTCAACAAGTTTGGCCCATGATAAATTTGACACAAAAATAGTAAACTTCATTTATTCGTATTCTTATCATTCATGGAAAGTGGAGAAACCTTTTATCAGGAAAGACAAGATGTTATGAGGATACCGAAATCTCGACGTGACAATGGAAAGCCAATTGAGAGAATAGCGACATTCGAGAAAATTCTTCAAAGCACATTTTGCATTTGGCCGAGAGATGCCCATCAGCGAGTTAAAAATCCAGAAGACCGAGAGTTCCTGATAAACATGAGGGGAAGCAGAGCTGCTTCAATTTCCGGCGTCTACCGAAATATCAGTACGACTGAGAAAAAAGTTCCAAACAGGAAATTGAAAGATCAGAATAGACAGGAGGAGCAACGACATCCTAAAGAAGGGAACTCTGATGAAGATGATATGTTTGCAGTTATTCCTCAATCTACGATGGTTCGATACCGAAGGCTAAAGAAGACAGGATGTGAAATAAGGTGGCCTCTACCGTTGGTCGACATGTGCCATGGTGATACGAACACTTTGGTTCTGATTCCTACGCGATCCTATACAGATACAGGGACCAGTGTCTAAAATTGCAGAACAAATCGCGTCAGGCTGGATCCCACCGATGCCTGCTGCTTTTTACTGGACGGTAAGTTAATGGAAACTCTTCCTAATAGATATTTGCTTGATGACCGTCTTCCGACATATCTAGAGTTGGTGGCATTAAGATACTTGTTGTTCCACTTCTTCCAAAATCTAAAGAAAAAGCAGGGCATCTTATCTCAACATCTACAATTGATTTCGTGGAGCAGTGGAATTGCATGGATAATATTTCTTCCATAGTGTCCGACACCACGTCGTCACTTGCCCGCGCACAGAATTAGATTCATCTGCGCGCATCGGTTTCCTAGAAAGGAAGAATTGTATGCAACCTTAAGATCGAAATGGCACATCACAGAATTAGACAACTTGAAACTTCTCGAATGGATAATCCGTGTTATAATAATAATGTGGAAATGGCAAACAATAAACTGTCAGCAGAGGACACCAGAGCCAGTGAGAGATGCGTGCGTGCTGTGATATCACTTCGCACACACCAAAACACACATCGCTGTGTAGCTAACATTCGATTCAGTGTATGCACTATACAGTAAGGAATGCCAAGGAGAGGATGTGAAATCATTAAGTGAACTAATTTTCGTACGCCTGCTACTTTCTTTAATAATGATCGGAAGAGTCAACATTATGGAGAAAACTTGTGCGCAATGATCTGAATTCTTCGAATCAGAAGGAATTGTGGCAATCGAAGCACTTTGCTGGAACTTACATTAATCCGCAGGCGACGCACGACCTTTTTCCTATCTCTGTAATGTATTAGGAATTCCTTTTTGCCCACTTAGTAAGTTCCTCGATGTGCCGGCGATTTCGAATTAATCACACTTCTAGCAAACCGAAGCAGATAAACAAAATATCTAATTCTGTGTGCCCGCGGCTTCTCTTAGCATTCAGGAGAAAATGTAGGCAGAGCTCTGCTCTGATGTGCGTGCTGGAAGCATGTCGGGTAATATCTTCTCAATAAAGCATAAGATGCATTAAAAATCGAAGTGTCAAGAGGTCCAGAAATATCGATCTTTTTAAAATTCCGTGAGCGATTTGAGGAGTTTGCAATGATGAGAGTTTCATACACTCACGATAACAGAACCGACCAGTTTCTAGTAGAACAGTGGAGGACCGCCGTCGAATTCCTGAACAGTTGTCGAAATTCAGATTCTGATAGACTTCCACGTTCTGATTATACAGCAAGGAATTGCCCAAACTGACATTGCTTTGCCTGAAATCAAATGAAAATATTCAGATTTGCAGAAGCTTGGCGCGACTCCTTGAACGAGATGAATGTCGGAAATAATTTATTCCATCGAAAATGTTCTGATAAGCAAAGGATGCCGCACACAGCGCAATAACAGATCATTCATAGCATTTAGTTCTTAAATGATTCCTCGTTCTTTGATCGTCATATTTGTTTCATGAATCATTGCATTCATTCATAAAGCAAAAAAAGGCTGATTCTATCCTTTAGTCGGAGAAAAATATCTCGCATCAGAATCGTCATGGGACAAGTTTTGGAGAATTGGTATTTCATTAATCTATCCAAAATGCACAGAACTTCAAGCACTGTATGAACCACATTTGTGGAGAGTCTTCGAACTTATGAGCATGATCAACACCTGCAACGATGATATCCAACAATTATTTCAGGTGATGGTTTTCGTCAATATTGTTAGTAATTTAAAATCCAATGAGGAAACCCTTGACCAGCTTGGATTTCTACAAAACTCGGCCAAATTATGTTCTAAACAGTGCACCTCCCTCGCAAAAAAATGTTAAGCGGGATATTTTAAAGCTCATTAAAAATCGTTATATACCATAATATATCTATTCATAATATACATATACATAATTAATACATATTCATAATATATTGCATGCATATCTACTGTCAATGTTGTAATCTTAGTATGTAGGGCACTCAACTTAACTTAACTAACCATCTTTCAACGAGCTAGATAGGCTGCATTACAAAGGATCGTCAAGAATTACAAGAAAAAGAAGCGTTCAATTTTTTTTAGAATTTAAAACATTTGTGTGGATGCACTTTGATTACAAGATAATTTTGCATGTCTATTTATCGTGTGACAAGTGATCTGATACATTTGAATCTTCATAACAAATCTTGACAACAATTTTGATACTGGAACGCCTCTGCCTAAGCCTAGAATCTTGAATGAAAATGAAAATAAAGATAATACCAGAAAAGGCAATTGCAATCATGTCATTCACGCTTGCAGCATGTGGGTCAAGTGAGTCCAAAATGTGGTGGGTCAGGTGGGTCGTGGATCAATTTTCGTTGACCCACTTCCAACTCTGACTTCATTGCCCGAGTATTTTAATAAATCTAATTGAAATTTTAAGATTAAGAGTTGGTAAATATCATAGAGTAAGTATATTAGGTAGAGTGGCAACTCCGCATTTATTAAATCCCCAATGTGTATGCACATTCGATTTTATTAAATGAACTCATGGGAGATACAGTCGGAATTGTTTCCAAATGTGAGATATGGAATCTTTTAAGGTTTTGGAGAAATTATCAGGGAATTGAGTGATCATGATAGTAATGCAGTACGAGTATGAGTGATGGTATTTTACAGATCCTGCGTGTCATGACAGCCTTGGAGAGGTAGTGTTTGTTTAATTAGAAATTCGATAGGTAGCTAAGTACTACACTTAAATGCTCAACCTCAAAAGTATTTTCTTAGGCGTGATCACATCACAAGCAACCTGCCACTGGTAGAGCAAAACAACACAATCAAAGACAATGATTTCAATTAATTCTAAAATATGTAAATGGGCCCACATCGCTATTCAGATTCAAGAAATGAAACTTGAATTTAGTGAATCATAAAATCATGCCGATGAAAATTTGATCAAAAACTTGAAATTTCAGCCAAGAAAGCATGAATAAGATAGCGACTTTTTCATTAAGACTTCCATTATGATGCGGATCAAGAACTTCCCTTGATAATCAGCTTAATTTCCGCTTAGTTAGGATGCTTATTAGCAAATATTCATTCTTTTTGATATTCAGCTTGTTTCATACTACTTATAAAATGAACTTCATGTCGGTAGTATATAAATTTTCATAAGCCCATCCAAAGACCTGCTAACTTTCGGTTGATAGCTATTCCATGTTCATCGGACAGCAGCTATTACCGGCATGCATGAGCACAGGTGCGTAAATCAAATGAGTAAAAATCACTTCTAGCCTACGCATAGCCTATTAATAACAAGCTAAATTCTGTAAATTTACTGCACCACATATAAATGTATGTGACACCCTTTTACTGCAATACGAATAAAAAGTCAGATTCTATTCAAATAGATCTTATGTTTAGCTACTCCTTTTCCATGAAAATGACATGCAATTTACCAGTGAATACAATCAATACTTAGTGAATCTTTACTACCCGTCAGATGTAGCTTTGCTTCGTCAAACTAATATAATACGCTATTGGTCATGGTCAAGTTAATCGGTTGTAACAGTTTACAGGTCGCACCGTCAATCAATAGTGACTGATTTTTTTAGGATCGATTCATGGTAGATAGCTTTCTTGAGTAAAGCATTCTGGACATTCAAATTTCAACAATTTAGCCGCAATCTCGCCTTTAAAATCGGCCCAATCTACGTTTGGGAGCGTCTGTAAGCGACAGTGTTTCCGCAATCATCATGGGGCACATGTCAATTGAAAATTCAGCAAATTTAAAATCTTTTCATCGTACAATTTTTTCAATTTCAACTCCAATATCTATAGAAAACATCAATAGAAAGCATGTATTGAAAAAAGCAGTGACTTTTCCTTTGGACGGGCCTACATACTAGAGTTTTGAGAAAAATTTAATTCTTAAACTTGGAATACAAAGCTTTAGTAAATGTCTCGACCTCATGAGAAGATCTAACACTTTATCTCAATACCAATTCGAGCAGAGGCGAAGAAAGATTTTTGAGGGTCAAAATTGAGCCAAATTGTGTACAGTTATCCACGCTTAGGAAGGAAGATGGGGGTCCAACATTTTATGACAATGTATTTAAGGGCAAAATGAAAAAAACTGTCGATCCGTTCTTATCAATTTCAACATGGGATTTTCACCGCAGCCGTGCAAAGATAAAACATTTTTTTTTATCCTTTTTCAACTGTCACCAACAGAGTCTGCAATCCAGTGAATAAGTAATACAAGAGAACGTCTACTGTATTGCTTTTCCAGTAGGCTATATACAGGGGCTGACCGATATATCAAGCGAACAACAAAACTGGTTCTAAAACAACTGCAATTCTTCAACAATTAAAGAGGTATTGAATGAATTGTAGTGGATCAGGAAAAACAACATAAATTAAAAATTTGCAACTGATAGAATTTCTTGCGTGTATGCCTGCATAGAAAAATCTGCAAAACAATTTTTGAGATTTGACAATTTCTCCTAAAATCACTCTTGCTCAGGGGAAGAAGAATTCTAAGGTAGGTTTTTTAAGTGAGCCATATCTCAATGAATATTATGCTTGAAAAAGATGATGGAACTTCTAAAATATGTTCAATACAAAACACGCCATAAAACTCCGCACTGTTATCACACTTTAGATCTTGGTAGCCTGCATAGCAAAATTTGAAATATTTGGAAAATTACAAGATTGGCTTTCAAAAAATTTGCGCACAAGAATAGCCTAGGTCCATACATGTAAAATCATGTCGATTTTTTAACAATGGACTTAGTTAAACAACACATGGAATATTGTATCTTGCCAAACACACTCCGAAAACATTCGTAACTAATTGACAATATCACGTCAGCGCATCATTTGTAACGATTGTAAAAATCAGTAGGTAGTTCAACAAGACGAGATCATTTGCATGCTACATCAACTGATTCTACGATTTTGTTTGTTGACAATTTTATTATCAGTTCACACTAAAAGTATCGCATCTCTCTTCCTAATTTCCTAGTACACGCAAAATGTATGTACACCATAATAACTATTGCTCCGGAACGGTAATATGTGACCACAACACGCTTCCACGAAAGGTTGATTAAATAATATTTTTTCTGTAATTCATGAAGAGGGCGCACATGCAATGCCTACAGCACCCTATATTAGCATTTTTAACTTTAAAAAAAGGTGTGTCAAGGTAGTGGTCGTGGGAAGATTTCAAATGGCAGTGGATGAGACGAAGAGGGAGAGAGAACGATGCACACACGAGTAGCAATAATGCGTCAAACAGACAACGTTAGATCAAGCTGTTGACATCGCTACACTTCACGCTATCGTCTCTAATGCAAAATGTACTTGTCTGATCTGCATAGATCTTTGTGTGTGGATAGAAATATGGTTAAGTATGTCTACCTGAAGTTTAGTGACGATTGATTCATTTTTGCAGATTTTGGACAAAATTAAAAACGTGGTGGGAGTTAACTCATACGTACCTTAAAATCACCTATTTAGACATATTTTTTAATTTTTGTTATATTGTCGAATTTTGATTATAAATCTCCTTGATGAGTGCTATTTTCATTGTCAAACTGGTGGAATGTACTGAGAATTTGCTTAATAAGAGTGCAAAAAGAGATTGATTTGTAAGACTACAACTAAAACGCGTATATAAAAGTAGCCATTATAATGTACATGTGAAACTAAATTCTACAGATCTAAGTAACTTCCAATGAGAGCATAAGAAAGAAGGGCCAACAGATTTCAATTCATTAAATAAACACGAAAATTCCTTTTTAAAAGTAATATTACTTAGCACTTTACTAAGTAGTATTTATATAGCCTATATACATAATATACATGTGAACCTAATGCCGAATCTCTATCAAAATCCACATGTTAACTTACTGAAATTACATAAAATTGATAAAGATTATTAGTTAAGGAATTAAGACCCATACCTCATATACGCTTATCATACCATTAAAATTATATTCGTAAGTTATTCAACAATGATACGAAAGAAAGAAATCTATTTGATACGTAATATGAAAATGTCCACTTTAGGCCAAGTAGTGTCCACTTAAGCAACAATGACTGTCCACTTTGCCCGAGAAGCATGTAATGTCTAAGATAGGGCATAGTCAAAGTGTTCACTAAAGCCGAGTTTACCCTAATCTCACTAGCTAGCTGAAGCAAAGAACACTTGAATAATAAATAGCACAAGTCTCCGGAATTCATTTGTGGATATAATCAAACTCTTTCATAATATGATAAATATCTTCATAAAAATGGGTATCCAAGGACAATGATAGAAAATACTGTAAATAATTTCTGAAAGAAGAAAAACCGCAACGCTAAATAATAACCATACAGATCACAGCGTGTACAGAGGGCTAAAACAATTTACACTGCATGCACTATTTTACACTACATATTGGTACAGCCTCGCAACAACTTAAGCGTATTCTTGTTGAACTTTGCAATAAATATGGTATTGATGCTAAGGTAGTTTCAATACAACTAAAGTGAAATCATCTTTCTCTTTAAAAAGTGGGTTGAAGTCTTGCGTTGTATGCGACTTCTCATGCCTGGACGATCCAGGTAGCCAAACATGCATTGGCAAAACAAAACAAGGACTTCACCAGATGATTGATGAACATAAAAGAACAAACATGGTAGTAAAGGAACACATAGGTAACTATAGCTACTGTACTCAGGATATTACTACTCAATTTCGTATCAAATATAAAGGAAACACTAATTACAAAATTGGCATTGTCGAAGCAATTATGATAAAATCGAAGCAACCTAAGCTCAATCATACAGCAGAGTATTACGGTATGTCCTACTTACTAAAAATCTTTAATTAGAATTAATGATATGAAAAAGTATGCGATTCTATCCGCTTATGAATTCCGGAGACTTATGCTATTGTCCAATTGTTCTTTGCTTCAGGTGACAAGTGAATTTATCTCATTTAGATCCCAAGCGCTCCTGCAATTCTCTAGTATTTACATGGCATTTGAATTTCCAGTCTATTCAATGTCTACAGCATCATAGATGCTCATATAATCGAGAAATGGCTGCACTCATATTGAAAATCAATGTGGTACGATGAAAATTATTCCACAATATATTTCCAAAAAGAGGATTTGATCTTGCGACGGACCAAAGCCAACGCTTTGAAATGAAAAATTCATTTGACATTTCCCATGGTTCCCATGGTTCATTTGACATTTTCCAATAGCCGTAACGCAATTCAGCCTCGCTTAAAAGAATCTCTTTTTGAAATCAACCACCAACTGTCGGACTTCTTTGTAAAGGAAGACGTCAAGTTTCTAATTAAAGAGAACAAGACCAGTGAATGCGACTGGGAAGCAAAATCTCTTGTGTATTGCAACAACGTATCAGGATTGATTGGAAAAGTTGAAGAGTTCCGTGCCAAAACATATGATTACGTCAAGGTTGGAATAGATGGAGGTGGCAACTTCTTAAAGTTCTGCATAACTTTGCATAATGCACAACATGAAGATAATCACGGAAATCGTTCAAAATATGCTTAAGGAGTTGCAGCAAAGTCAAAGAAGGATTCTAGTGTCAAGAGACTGCTCATCATAGCCATTGTTCATGATGTTCCGGAAATTTACGTCAATTGCAAGCTCATTTGGCAGAGACTCAATTTGAATTTGAATAGCCCAAAGTGTACCATTGCTGCAGATCTAAAGCTAATAAATATCTTGCTTGGTGTCATAGGTCACGGCTCATGTCATCCGTGCGCATGGTGCGATGTGGATAAAGAGAACGTGAGAATGAACCTGGAAGGGAACACAAGAACATTCGGCAGTATAAATCAGCTCTTTTGGAACTGGTATCAATCTGGTCAACACAAAACCGACGCGAAAAATCATGGCAACGTCATCCATCCTTCTGTGATTACGATGAATCCAGATGTTCGAGTTCTCGATGTATTTGCTCCACCAGATCTACATTTACTCATCGGACCCGTTACTCTCATGTACAGAGGTCTTACCGAGGTATAGAGAACTGGCGCAGAAGAATGGCTCAAGAAGAGCAACGTCCAACTACAAGAAGAGCAAGGTGGTATTTCCAATGGAAATGCCTGTATGGTACTTCTGGACAACGCAAAGCTACTGCGAGATTTGCATTGTCCTTACGAGAATTACGTAGCAGCATTTGAAAGCTTCAAAGCAGTGGTAAAATCAGGCTATGGAAAGGAGTTGAGACCTGACGCTAAGCAGAGGATTCAAGAATTTGGCAATGCATTCAGCAAATTGAACATCAACATTACACCAAAAGTGTATGTAGTGTTGTATCACGTCTACGACTTCTGTAGAACAAGATGCTCTGGACTGGGAAATTGGTCAGAGAAAGCCTCTGAGGTAGTACATTCAGACTTTGAATTTTCTTCGTGGAACAGATGCAAAGATCATGCATCTAATTCTCGTTTTGGACAGCAACTTTTGCGTGCAGTTTCAGAGTACGCCAGCAGACATGTTTGACTCTGACTCAAATGTTTTCAAATTATAAAAATAAATTCATTTTCTAAATCCACACGCATTGTTTTCATCAGCTGACGACAGTTCAGGGAAAGTTCATGAATGCAATTGACAAAATAGCTAAGCATCAGTAATAAAATAAGCATCATGATAAAATAATGTAGCTAAAAATCAATTTTGTCTCAGAATCAATTAATTGATCAATATCGATTGATTATTGATCACGCTGTACCTCTTCATCTCTGGCAACAATTTTTTTTGTTTCACGTTTTTCATCCTTAGAAATAATTCTAAAAATGAAACTTGCAACTTTTGGGGTGGGCACTTAGAGATAGTCACCTTTTCAGAATCAATTAATTGATCAATATCGATTGATTATTGATCACGCTGTACCTCTTGATCTCCGGCAACAATTTTTTTATTTTCCGATTTTTCATCTTAAACAGTGATTCTGTCAACGAATATATCAATATTTTGGATGGGCACTAAAAGCTGACTAAATGTTGATTCAGCCCCACCGTGCGCTATTGAAATTGGTCTGGATTTATCTGTTTTTTGATTACCAATCATCCAATCATGGTAAATATACACATAATTAGTACAGAGATTCAGTTATAGTTATCATGTCTTAAGAAAGAGCACACATTTATCTATGCTCGGCCTCAGATTGTATTGCCGTTATTTTGAATACCTGTAATCATCTATTGATATTTAGTAATGATATTTCGTAAAAAGGGTATAATAACAACTGAGAACCAGAGTGACAACCACAGTTGGCGATAGGAAAATCCTAGGATTTCAATATCACTTCACTAGTATGTCTTATGAAACGCATAATTCAAAATGAATCTCAGAAACCAGGTTATTCAATATTTCATGACAATAAAAGGCAATTACATGCAATTTTATCACTTTTTATAATAGAATCTGGGATCCGGAACCGGGATCCGGGTGCTTGAAAAAACCCCTGTTATTTGCAATCCCAGGCCAAAACTATGATTATGCTTTCCTCAATAGTAAGAGAAAATGTAGAGAAATTAAGTACCTAAACTACCTGAAGATAATGACATTGTGCAGCCTGCTTTTATAGCAGGAATTATTGTGTTAAAGATGTTTTAAATGCGTCTATATGTGTAAACATAAGTTTATGCGTAACTAAGCTGAATTTTCTTCTATTACAGGTGCAGCTGGCTTTATCATTTCTCTATTTCGAATGCTAACCGTCAGTGGGTTATTCCGAAAGGACAATACTGCATTTTTCTTCTTTCTCTCAACATTCCTGCTTCTATTCTGCTTTATTATATTTCACATCGGATTGCGAAGCGAGTTTATAAAGTATCATGTACAAACACCACTTCCTGAGGAACGTGTGCATCTCAACACATACAGTCCCAAACCAATGACGGTAAGTTTGTGAAATTTTTGACATTCAGTAATAGATTCTCATTAATTTAGAGCATCGTAGGACGTCGGATGATAAACTTAAGCGATAATATTCTTCGACGGTTCTAAACACTTCATTACAGTCAAATCAGTAGCGAATATTTCGCGACCATACAGATCAAGCGTAAGTGCAGACTGCTATATAGTCCAGCAGCTACAACGAGTTTCTGCAGGGAACGAGGCCGAAAATGAGACTTTCACATAATAATTTTTCATAATTTCACACAAACAATTTCCCTACTACGAATCGGTACGTCTGCCGAGTTCCGGTTAGTTCCTCTTCTTGTCAGATACAATCAACGAAAAACACATGTTTATCCAATCGGACGCAGACTGGAGTTTTTGGCAAGAACGAAATTTTCACTGTCAACCGCGAAATGTACTAAGTCTAGAGCCACAATTTTTGGTATGGAATTTCTTCAGGTCATTTCTTATCATGTTCGGGAACATTTGTCGATAAAACTAATCACTTTCAGATTGACAAGGCTCCAAATATCGCCAAACACTGGCACTGTAGACATTGCCGGTCAGACATGATTACAATTACACATGCACAGCATGGGAAATTACCTGAAGACATTCCATGTCAGAAATTATGGCCCTGGACTTGGTGTTTTTAAACGAAAACATGTAAATTTCATTTAAACGAGAAATTGCAATCTGTGTCCTATTGGATTAAATGTGTAGAAATTTTTATCCTGTCTGACAAAAAGAGGAAGCAACTAGAACTCGGCAGACAGGCAGACTAGCAGTAGACATAGGGTGAACTTCATTCTGTGAAAGTCTCATTTTCGGCCTCGTTCCCTGCAGAAACTCGCTCTGCCTGCCGGAATACCATGGCTTGAATTGGCTTACTTTGAACCCGAATATTCCGGACGCAGAGCGATCCAAATATCAAATATACCCAGAGGAATTGAATCTATTGAAATTCATGATGTACATGTACGTGAATGACATTACAAAGGTCATAAATGTCTATTTTAGAACGCAGCATACACTGCTTCAAAAGAAGATGGATCCGATGAAGAAGTGCATTTCAGAAGTGATGAACATTTGCCTGACCTTCTGGTTACCATGACCCCTGAAAGAAGTGTTTGTAACTGGGAATCATTCAAAAGTGAGTGTTCGAGACCTCCACAAAATATTTTGATATTCGCCACCTATATCTTCAACATCTTTTAGTGTGCTCAGTTTTCAAATGCAGCTAATTATTTTCAAATTGATTATTAAATACATATCAATATGGACAGAGAAAGAGAGAGAGAGAGAGAGAGAGAGAGAGAGAGAGAGATCAATCTGCGAGTCATTTAAAGATAACTGTTAGCGCTACTTTTCTCTGTATGTTCAATTTTTTATCAAAATGTATAATTCTTGATAGATACGCGATCTCTTAAGTATCAAATATAATCCAATTTTGCCCGAACGATTTTGAGCTTCAACCTTCCCTGTTCTGATATAGTCAATCGTTCCAAAAGCTGCTACACGACACAATTGGCGTGCGCTCGTTCCAATGATGGCATCATATTTGCTAACTCGGTCATCCTGTTGCTGTAAAAAATAATTCGAAGTTCAAAAGTTGATGTTTTGGGTATCTGTTTGAAAGTGACGGTCGATGACTTTGATAAACGAAACGATGCGCTTTGGTCAGTCAGCGCATAAGATGTCTTAAGATGTTGGATGTTTGACTGCATTGGGATAGTTTAGCGGCGCTTAATACAATTCAAATAGAGATTTTGAAAATAAAGGGAAATTGCATATTGTCTGCTTTTATCTCAGTTACAGGTACGTATATGGTGAAGAAAAATTGCAATAGCTAATGCATCAAATGTATTGTGAAGTATGACAACTTACCCACTTATACTTAGGAATTAGGTTCCATCAAATGTAATATAAAGCTGGCCGTATTACTCATAAAGTTATTATCAGTAGTGTTTAAAGTATACAGCTATTAAAGTTATTATATACAAGGTATTATATTAATTTGAATTGATTAATATGCTCAATTTTTATTAGAAAAAGTGTTCTTTAATAGAAGTCAAGTTTTTGTTGCTGTCGTGGCAAGACTTATAAAATTTGAATCGTTCATCCGAAATAAATAGAAATTAAAAGTCACCAAAAATTCAGTTCAGCATGAGTTGCATGAGTTGATGGTCACGTCATTAAATTGCTATTTCAGAGGGTGTAATGGTTCGCTGGCGGGTGACTCAAAATATTTGGACTTACATGCTGGCAATTGGTCTGAATTACTGTGTCACCCTTTGCCTTTTTCCTGGCATAATATCCGGTATACCTTCACAACGTTGGCCGCTCACTATGCCCATTCTACTAATGCTCATTTTCAATGGATTCGATTTGCTTGGAAAGATTCACGCTGGTGAGTCTGTTGCATTTTGCTAGATTCAATTTCAGTCAAATTTTCATGATATACGTCATTCCATCCACAAATTAAAGAAAATCAATACTTCAAATACAAAACAATAATTACAGTATCTTTTTTTCATTATTGACAAATATTCGCTTTTTTGAATTTGTAAATGTCTGCATTGATTTTAATAATTACTTGCGAGTGCACTAAGTATGCGCAGCCATAATGCTACAAGCACATAATTGGATTCATTTGTGCGCGCTTCGATTTCCTAGAAAAAAAGGTTATATGTAGCCTTAATATCGAAATGGCACATCACAGAATTAGACAACTTGCTCCTTCTCGAATGGATAATTCGTGCATCGCTTGCTGTTGGAAATGGCAAACAATAAGCTGTCAGCAGTGGACTCCCGAGTCAGTGAGAGAGGCGTGCGTGTTGTGATATCACTTCGCACACACCAAAACACACAGCGATGCTGGGTTTCGATTCAATGTATGCATTATGCAGTGAGCAATGCCGAGGAGAGGATGTGAAATCATCAACTGAACTAATTTTCGTACGCCTGATACTTTTTAAATAATGATCGGAAGGGCCAATATTATGGAGAAAACGTGTGCGCAATGATCTGAATTCTTCGAATCGGAAGGAATTGTGGCAATCGAAGCACTTTGCTGGAACTCACATTAATCCGCAAGCGACGCAAGACTTTTTCCTATCTCTGTAAGGTATTGGGAATTCCTTTTTGCCCACTTAATAGGTTCCTCGATGTGCCGACGATTTTGAATTAATCACACTTCTAGCAAACCGAAGAAGATAAACAGAATATTTAATTTTATGGCTATATGACTATCTTACAGTGGGCCCCGCTATCAAGACCATTATGAAAATAAAGACAAATCATAGGACTAAATTTCAAATTATTTTCATTTTTATTCAGCTTTATTTATGTAATGAATTCAGTATATGTAGGCCTATGCATGTTATACACGCATCACTAGGTTTGGAATGGGAAGCTGATTATAATGACGCGTCTTCGTAACAAAAGTTTTAATGAAGGATGCATAAATGTATTTTCAATAAAAGCTCATTTGCAATTATTCCTAAATAATATCTGCTTATGCACCTCAGCTCCTGCAAGTTTGTTATTTCAAGTGTGCATGAAATGTAAACTTATTTACTTGTGTGACAAATTCAACGAAAGTTGAATGACATTATTGGTACTTTATTCTAAATTCTCAAATATAAAAATAAAATATATAAATATATTTATAATTTTTAATAATTATAAAAATATTTATATTTATAATATAATAATAAATATATAAAATATAAATTCTCTCTCATAATTTGTAGAAAATGTAAATTTCATCAAAAACTGGCCTCTTTGGTGTTTGGTCTGAGGTCAAAACGTGGGCTATGAGGTGCACCAAAGAGTGGAAAGAAATTAATTCTGGTTATGAGTGCGTCCATGACACGATTGAATCTAACGTTGTCACCTCTCAACGGATGAAACCACCCCGAGGGCAGATTCGATCAGCGACGTTGGAGCTAGACAACTTGTAAGCATGCGCTCTAGCCACAAGGCTATCGGAACATCTGTTGAGAGCGTGAATTACCCAAGGAGGCAGTGCTTTAACGAAGACACGTGGAGACGGATTACATTCTGAAATCTTTTAATGCCGCATTCGAGTTTGAGGCGCTTCACGCAGGTGTTACTTAACACATGTTGGCTAAATCACACTCTCAGCAGATAATCCGGTGGCCTTGTGGTTAGAGGATGCGGTTGCAAGTCCTGTAGCTCCAACGTCGCTGGTTCGAACACGATGAGGCCCTGCAGGCCGAGACATGTTTCGTGGTGACTGCATTCATCAATTGCCGGGTTAATTGTGAAAATGATGCTACGTTTGTTAAATTTAAAGAGACAATATTGGAACGATCATTAACAGACTTGAATACAGAATTGAACTTGCACAAAGAAGAGGACGTTTTGGGGATTGAAGCTCGTGGAGCACTCTGATATCAACACGGTACTTATGGGTTAGCTCCCCACCCCCACGCCTTCCAATTTGTCTAAAATCCGTAGAAATGAATCAATCGTAACAAAACTTTAAGTACACGCAAATGAGGATAATGTCTACCCTCATACCAAAATTTGTGCAAATCGGAAAAGCACTTTTGAATTAATTAGAGCGATAACTTGAAGTGCAGCTATGTCTGCAGCTTGATCTGACTTCTTCTGCGACCAACAAGTCATTTCCCGACAACTGGTGAAGTAATGGTGACCATAACATATCCTTTGCACGAACATTTTCAACTTAAAGAAGGTGTGGGTTGCAAGAAGATTTTAAATTGCAGTGGATAAGACTAATGGAGAGAGAGAGAACAATTCGCATACGATGTGTTAATATACGTCGAACAGACGAAGTCAGATCAATCTGTTGACATCACTGCACCTCACGTTATCGTCTCTGATACAAAAAGTGCTTGTCCGATCTACATGAATTTTTGTATGTGGGTATGAGATATGCCTCAGCAGTTTAGCGACGATTGATTCATTCTTGCAGATTTTAGACGAATTTGAAAACCTGGGGGCGGGAGATAACCCAAAATGGTAGTAGTAGTAGTAGTATGTGTTTATTCATATGAAATGGAAATCATGCATTGCAGATACACAGATGAAAAATACAGAGCTTGTACAGTATACAGAAGACATGCACTGTAGCTGTAGGAAATACATTAGTTAGCATATTTCTGCCAGGTTATGCAAAATAGAGCATCTGGGAATAAATGACAATTGGCGTTGTTGGGTTCTTGAAGCGGGGACAGAGACAGCGAGGGAATGTAGGGATCTTGAAAGTTTGGGGGGCATGATTTTATGCAATACATTTTTAGGTTCTAACATTTTTCTGAAAACTGTTAGGGCAGATGCTTCCCTTCTTAGGGATAGGGGGGGGGTAAAGCTATCACAACTGCACTTTGGTCCTCAAATAATTTTGTGAGAATGTCGCCGAACCTTTCCAATTTTTCAACATTAAGCTGGTTCAGTCCAACGAGGAGGGGAGCATTGTATTCCAGCGTTGAAAGAACAGTAGCATTATAAATCTGAATGAGTTGGGACACAGAAAGGCACTGTTTTAATCGCTTTATGACATAAAGACGCTGGTACCAACACCGCCACAGAAATCATGAACATAAGGTAGTGGCCAGCCCCTACCTAAACATAAAGGTTAACTAAGCACGAATCTTCGACTTCAGAAACCAAGTTTTCAATCTTAACTGGTCGGTTATTCCTTGCATTAATTAAAACAGCTATTTAAGTTTGCTCTCGATTTTCGCATTTTCAAAATATATTATAGTCTCTTTGTTTGATTTTTAGGAATTCCAATCAAATGGAATGGCCGCTGTCTGATCATCAGCTCTCTATGTCGTGTACCAATCGTCCCACTCATCCTTCTGTGTGCCATTCCAACTCCACTTCCATATATTCACGGAGAAACTTGGCCGATGCTGTTCATGGCTATATTAGGGATCACCAATGGATATCTTGGAAGTGTCCCAATGATACGGGCTCCTCAGCAAGTTCAGACAAGTCACAAAGAAGCTGCTGGTAGGTTCACTTATCCTGCATCCTCATTTATCTGAGATAGATGGTGCCAAGAACATGGAGTCGATCTAATCTCGACGCAACTCATGCTCCTTAGCCATCTGAGGACCGCAAAAAGAAAGGAGCGTAAATTACCGTAGGGGTCACTATTGACCCCAAGCGCCTTATAAAGTTGGGAATATATTTAATTGCTGTTAATTGATTGATCTAATGGATTAATTGTACTTAAATTATTGATATGATGAAATAATTGCAATTTATTGATTATCATTATACTATTATATTGACACTATTTTTGCTTTGAATGTTTTCAGGTGTTCTTATATATACAAGAACTATTCGAATTTTTAAAAGAAAGTGTTCTCGTGCCGATTTGAACAAAAAATGACAATTTTTTAAGATAATACTGAGCACATTTCATTCACATGCTGATCGCTTTCAGGATTCTAATTAAGACCTATTTGGTGTATCAATACTTTTATGGCAACTTTCAAAACTTTACTTTATGCTCTGTTATATACAAATAGAGTTTTATAATCACATTTTGTGGTTATACGCTTCAAAATTATCATTCGTTCACCATGAGGATCGCCTGAACCTTGAATCACTTGTTTGCGATTGGTCACCATGTAGCACTGGGTGACATTGCCATGCGTAATTCACGTGTAGTTATGGAGCACCCCAAACATCCGTGGTTAAGGGCAGTTTACACTTCTACGCGCTGCACTAAGAGTCAGAAATCACGTGATCTAATGATGTTAAAACATAGGAAATGTTTATGAATACGCGCGGGCGAACGTGTATAGTTTACACGTCGTCAACGGTTGTCCGCGTTGCCGCTTGAACCAAGGATGAACCGCTGAGCATGTTCTGTCTGCCCTGAGCATGAAATTGAGGTCCTATCACATTGTTTAACCTCTGATACACGCAGACATATGAGACGCAAAGTCTATATAATAGGACAGCCGACATATGTTGCAGCAATGTCACAAATTGACCGAGTTTAGGGTCATGTGTAATTAAGCGTAGTTTACGCGTGAATTACGCGTAATTGAGCGTGGCATGTTACCTAATGAGGTCACACAAGAATCGCTGAAAATCGACCCCATCATTCCATCAAGCAACAGGTGCTTGACCAGGGACTTAGATTGATTAACCATATGTCTTGCGAAAAGAATAATACTCCTAAGGAATTACACTTCACTTACTTATACTCCTAAACTTTGGGGTAGCCAACAATGTAATCCCTTTTAACCTCTTGATTGTACTTTTTAAGTTGTACTTCAAACGTAGTGCTACTTATATGAAAGATGCACACATTTTGGACTGATTACCTTCTAATGAAGTGACTGCTCGACCGACTTCATTCAAATTGATTTGAAAGTACTTAAAAAATATTCGCACAAGTGTTGCTGCACAACTCATGGCACATGTTTATCATGTGACTCCAAAAAAGTGCAAAAGAAGTTTTTGAAGCAGTTTTTTTAACTTTTCTCCAAAAACTTGCCAGGAAAAGTCTCTCCAGGCATCCGCAGCATTCCAGGCATTATCCCCCGGTAGTTAAGGGGAATAATGTTTTTTGCAGGAATTAAGTACTATCCATATCTGCCAATGTTAAGTGCTTAGTATAAGTGGAGACACTGTTTTGGATAGATGCTAATTATAGACTTATTCATGGACATTAGCATACTGACCCCACAAACTCATCCATATTTATGTTCCTCCTTTATTTCAGGCAACCTCATGACGCTAAGCTACAGCATCGGTCTCACCATCGGAGCAGCTATTTCATACGGACTTTACGCTATTGTGGTTTAACATCGCGAATATTCAACAGCATTGAATCATCAACAGAACATCTCAATTGTGGCCATAGTATTGGATCAACAGTGAATTCTGATTGTGTATCCATCCGTACTGTGATGTAGTAGAGTTTGAATAATAAAGTTGAAGCTGATTTGTAAAAGGATATTTACATGTACAAGCAAGGAGCACTGAGGTCGCGACCTAAAAACATAGCTAAAACAATAGCAATAGCAAATTCATAGCAGCTGAAGTGAAATCTATTCAACAGTCATCATCACATGATATTTTACTTGTATAGGCATTTTCGCACACAATTAATTATCAACATGTTCATATCTTAAATTTGAGATATCTAGGACTCCGAAATAGCTACTTATGTACTTCATCATTGCCATTTTCATTAGGGTGCGAAGACGAAATGTAGAGCTTTATCCTACTTTAATAATTACAGTCACATTAAGTAATGCAACTACATATGTAATACAATTAAAGCCGTCTAATTTATAATTGAAGGTATATTTACCGTATTTTACTTGCAACATCATGCTGGAAGTATCTTGACTCTTAACTTACTCAGCAGCGATAAAATGCACATGCATGAACAAGAATGCATGAGTGATATTAATGAAGTCAAGAGTGAATTTTCAATATAAAGTATGCAAACTTCATGTTTTCATCTCCTGCCATCTCATCGTGAATATCACTATATAAGAAAAAAACAACTATGATGACACGAATATATGCACACATTTCGATAAATGAAAATATGATGTCTTTTATGCAAAACTGTTCCAACCTCATTGCAAATTAAAAAAAAAAGTTAAAGCAGTAATAGCTTCAATTTTCTATCTGTCCATCAAGTTATTCCTATTCATTCCAAGTTTTGATGCATGTATATTTCACAATTGAATCATGTAGAGTTATTTCCTCCACTGTAGATTAAACCCGTCCTGATACTTAAAATAAAGAATTTGAAACTACATTGCTTGCTTTGCTTTGCTTGTTTGTTTTGCAGGATTGAAATGGATTCAAACTTGAGCTTCAATTTCTAATCTAGATTGAAATTCAATCTAGATACAATGTCAATCTGTGTTAAACGCTATTTCAATTGTCGTTCATGTTTCATGATGCGAAAAAGTTTGATTGGAAACACAGATGTATTTCTATGAATGCTTGAACATTAACTGAAATTAAAAAGCTTTGATTTTGAAGGTATTCTACACTGTAATTCACTGGATACGAAAATTTCATGCAAATTGATGCGTACCAAATTCATGTACAATTTAAAACTGACAATTGATACGAGATATTCGCATATTTACAGAAATTTGGTGTATTTTGCATAACAACATTGACTTCGCTTCGTATGTCTTCCTATGTCTTTGACATGCAGCGATTGGCACACTGTGATTAGCTGACTAAAACCATCATGCCAAAATATATTTTGGTATCCACCATTCGCATGCGTTTGGTAGTGAGCAGTTTACGGGGCATTCTTATCTCGGAGTACATGTTGTGACGGTATATTTGCACATTTACAGTTATTGAATATGAGTAGAACCAATTTTACCGTTTTATTGCTTCTTCACCTAAAAATTTTGGTAAAAGTCGTTATTTGTTTAAGTTGCTTATTTGTGTTTATTGCCAAGGAGATCATTAGGCAACGTATTTTCTTGAATTCAACAGATGTTTTTTTTATTGTACAGCCAAGAAGGTGAACGTTTTCACGGTTGTAATCGTTTGTATTCATTTGTGTGTTGATTTTACATCTGATTTCTGTACATAGTGAACCACGAATACGATATAAATTACAATCAGTATAGCTCGTTTTGATTTTTGGCTGTAAAAGAACGAATAAGTCGTTATAAATGTAGATATAAGTCCTAAGTCATAAGTCATAAATGTTTATTCTGAAATATACAGAAAACGCAAAGCGATGGCCGCAAGGGCACTTACAAGCAAGCGTTGATAACGTGTTACACATGCATACGCAAAGTTTAGCATCAATAAAAGATACATGAGATATATATTTACAAATACACCAAGTGATCATGATGTACATGCACATATGCCATCATAAACTAATTATGTGAGACCTACATATTTACAAATTTTCAGAGTCATCATGATATACATCATATACCATATACAAAATACGTGAGATCTATAGGGCCTATACAAAATTAATACACTTTAATGATCATGGTCACAATATATACAAATTCACTCGGATCAATGAGATTGAGACTCTTCTTGATCTTCATTATGATGAGAATCATCTTCAATATGTAATGTAGGAATGTATCTAAATAAAATTTACCTTCAGGTATAAAAAGCACTTGTCAAATAATTTTATACGAAATCACATATTAGCAGTCACAGTATGAGCAAAATTCACTTAGATCAATTGATTTGAGTCTGTTATTGAACATCATGAAGGTTGGAGCTTTCACTATTGAATCGTCTAATGAATTCCATATTTTGATAACGCGAAAGAAAAACAATCCACTGAGATAGTTCGAATTAACTTTAAAGACTGGCACAATCTGACAGCTGTTACGTGATTGACCTCGAGTAATTTGAGATGAAAGGTAGGTGGTAAAGAAAGAGTTGAGCGACAAGTCAAAATGATTGTAGTACAGTTTATACAAGAAGTACAAGTCCAACAAAATGCTCCTATATTCTAGAGATTTTAATTTTAACAGTTGTAATCTGTGAGAGTAGCTGTCATACTTGATACCAGAGCGTTTACAGACGATGCGGGTGAAGAATCTCTGAACACGTTCAATACGAAAAATGTCGCGTTTGAGGTACGGTGAAAAGATTACACTTCCATATTCCAAGAGAGGGCGAACAAAGACAACAAAGGCTTTCATCAAGATACGAGAGTTGTGGCAAACGAAAGATTTTAGGATACAGTATGCTCTGGCATATGCGGTTGAGCTGATGCGCGCACAGTGATCACTAAATCTGAGATCTGATGAGATCAAAAAGCCTACGTCTTTCACAGTGACTGAATTTTTCAGGGATATGCTGTCGAGATGATAGTTAACGGAAGGAGCATATCGATTTCCAGCAGTAAACAGCAAGCTTTTTTGCATAGAAATCTTCAGTTGCCACGTTTTACACCAATTATCAAATTTGAGAAGAGTGTGTTTTAGGTCTGAAGATACTTGTGAAGAGGAGTTATAACTTCTGGTTCACATAAATTTCAAGTCATCAGCATAAAGGCGGGCTGAAGTCGATCCAACAAGGCAGTCAAACACGTCATTGACATAAAGAAGGAACAATACAGGTCCAAGAACAGAGCCTTGGGGCACGCCACTTGTAACAGCTACCGCGTCCGAAGTGATGGTGTTGATTATGACTTTCTGAGTTCGATTACATAGATAATTATTAATCCATTGGAGAAATTGACCATTGAAACCATAGCTTGAGAGTTTATGGAGAAGCTTAGGTATTGATACTGTGTCGAAGCCC
This sequence comes from Prostheceraeus crozeri, assembly GCA_907163375.1. NCBI lineage: Eukaryota > Metazoa > Platyhelminthes > Polycladida > Euryleptidae > Prostheceraeus > Prostheceraeus crozeri. The sequence continues at coordinate 68,354 of CAJQUW010010226.1, forward strand.
TTGGAGAAATCAATGTACACGCAATCGAAGCGATTATGGAGACTTAATGCAGAACACATTTCGAATATCGAACTGAGCATGTGTGTAACTGTTGAACGTCGCGGAAGGAAGCCGTGCTGTTCCATGGATAAAAGCTTATGGCTCATTGTATAGGAATATATTTCATCAGAAATTACCCTTTCCGTGACCTTACAACAGCCACAGGTAAGTGAGATCGGGCGATAGCTATTGGGGGAAGAGGAGGACCCTTTGTTCTTAAAGACTGGACAGACTAGAGCTTTTTTCCAAGTAGATGGTAATTTGCCGGTTGACATGGATAGATCAAAAATGCAACTTAATGGGAATGCGAGAGTACTAGCAAGACGTCGAAGAATAAGTAGAGGGATATCATCAGGAGTTTGTGATAATTTAGGCGGCAACCGTTCTAGAGCTCTTTCAACAATTTCCGGAGTAAAAGGAATGAAATCCAGAGATATTCCAGGATTCACTCGTTTATGGAAGGGAGGTAAGGCACCATCGTCTGATGTGAAAACGGATGCTAAGTAAGCATTTAATAAGTTTGCTTTATCGAGGGTGTCAAAAATTATACTGTCATTTTCATTGAAGATGGGTGGAATTGCGCGACTACTTTTCGTTCGGCGCTTAGCATAGGCGTAAAATTTACGGATATCTCCACTCTGAGTTAGCTTTTCCTCTCTAAACATCGCTATTTGTTCTACTGCGTGATCATATTCTTGTGCAACTTCTTTATATTTTGCGGAATTTTTCTTACTCGTATAATATTTTTCCTTCTTAGCAAGGAGTTTTCGTAGAATTTTCGGAACTCTTGAACAATACTTTTTTTCGGCAATTACAGGGACATATTGTGCAATACAGCTTTGTATAGTCAAAATAAAGAAATCACACGCAGTTTCAACATCTACAGAACCATTCATGATAGGTGACCAGTTTATGCTGCTAAGGTACGTGGGCATGCCATTGAAGTCTGCCTTATTGTAGTCGTAAAAACTACGAGTGGATTTCGGAGGACTAAGAGTGCTCGGTAACAGGATAGAGAATTCAACAGACAAGTGATCGCAAGAAGAGTGAAAGGAAGGGGAAACAATGATTTTAGAGACAACATTTGGACAATTTGTGAGCACGAGATCTAGGAAGGCGTTTCCTCGAGTTGGAGTTTCAACCAGTTGTATAAGATTATTCTGGGAAATACCGTTTAAGAACGTCTCATGAGCAGCATCACCTCGGTTTATGGGAATGGACCAATCTATATGTGGTAGGTTTAGATCTCCACATAAGAATGTAGGTTTGTTTGGGTTAATCCACAGATCTAGTAGATCAATTAAGGAATTGGCAGTGTCTGAGGAGACACTGCAAAACTATCTATTTGCAAAACCTGAAAGTGGAGACAATTTAGCTGAATAAAAAATGAAGGAATCTCATTAAAAGATGTCTATATAAAGGGGTTTGCTTATGGTTTGTCAATTGGACAAGCATCACGAATAGCTTAACTTCTAATTGCTAGAAAGCAATTTTCGACTGGATGTCATCATCATCATCAAGTGCCTTCCCCTATCCGCAGGTTGGCAACCATTTGCCTCCAATTCACTCGATCTTCAGCTTTTCTCTTTGCTTCTCCTAAATTCTTACTATTGGTTGATGCATCATGGTTATCCTGACGGGCAAAATAGCACAGACGGGCCTCAAGAACCATCTGCACTGCAGTACAAGAGCCAAAACTGGGATTGCCAGCCTGCCTCCCGTTATTCTTCAGCCATCATTGACCCTACGGTTCGGCTCTTCCGCCAGATGCAGATACGTAGTGTTGCTGCTGCCCAACGCTAGAACTAGGTTTACTCCATAGAATAATACACTAGAATGGAAGTTTGATATCTTGCCTATGTACAGCATAGAAGTAGATAATAGCACACTAAGAATGGAAGTTTGATATCTTGTCTATGTACAATGATGGCACATGGAAAAATCTATGGTTTGTAGATCAGATTCGATCTAAAACATTATATCATTGTCAAACCATTTTCCAAGTTGGTTGTCGAAATTGTTGACAGCAAATCACAGGATCTTCATGAAGAGAATTTTAGTGAGATGGTGGTATTGTATCATGCGAAATAGCCTACTATTCCATGGATTAATATACTGTGTCTATTTGTAGCAGTCACTGACAACTATTATACAATTTTTCAACACTGGAATACGAATCAAAATTTGGTCCACAGAGTCATATTGAAGGTGGTTGCTGTGCTAGTTGGAAGAACATCTCAATACGTCACAGATAAAATTTCTAATTATTGGATAATTTCTCGGTCAAGCGGTTAAGAAACTTAGCGGAATAAGCACACTGAAAGCTTCTTTACCTACAATCATTTCTCAGATAAATATAATGTCGCTGGAACTCTTCAATTAATCATTGAAAGACTTATGTGATATAATTTGATGATATTTTGGCAGCTGATATTCGAAAGTGCAAAGATTTTGAAAATTTCCTCAAATATATAAACAACAGGGGCCCTTTAAAGTAAAATAAATGCATTTCTTGGCATTTCTAAAATAGAGGCATTTCTTGGCCTCTGATTTCAAGCTGGAGCAATGTATGCTCTGTAAATCGACATTACAAGTTGCATATGTGTCTGATTATACTCTTGATAGAATATAGGAGCGATATTTCAAAATGACAAGCGTACAGTGCATTTTACAGGATTTCATTCTTTGTCATCCTGTCGCCGCAGTATTTTGTGAATTCACTATTACTTTTGTGCACATGATCTTTGGACTAGGAGCAACAATCCAGATCACAAATTGGCTTGATAAATATAAATGCCAATCAGAAAACTTGGAAACCAGCTCGCAAAATTTGCGTTTTGCCCCAACTAAGTTCCCCCGGCGTGTGCCATAATTTTCATGCAATTTCCATTCTATGATTTTCTATGGTATTTTTAATTTCTATGATGTACAGTGATGGCACATGGAAAAATCTATGGTTTGTAGATCAGATTCGATCTAAAACATTGTTCAATAGTCAAACTATTTGTCAAGTTGGTTGATGTGGAAGTTGTTGACAGAAAATTGCAGGATTTTCAAGCAGAGAATTTTAAGTGAGATGGTGGTATTGTTTCATGTGAAATAGCCAACTATTCCATGGATTAATATACTGTGTCTATTTGTAGCAGTCACTGACAACTATTTCCCAATTTTTCAATATTGGAATACGAATTAAAAATTGGTTCACAAAGTCATAATTAAAAGTGATCGGTGTGCTGTTTGTAAGAACATCTGAAGAATTCACAGATAGAAAGTCTAATTATTGGATAATTTCTCCTTCAAGCGGTTAAGAAGCCTAGTGCTTTTCTGGAGTAAACACACTGAAAGCTTCTTTACCTACAATCATTTCTCAGATAAATATAATGTCGCTGGAATTTTTCAATTAATCATTGAATGACTTATGTAATATAGTGTGATGATATTTTCGAAGCTGATATTCGAAAGCATGCAAAGATTTTGAAAATTGTTCAAATATGATGAACAGGAGAACCCTTTAGAGTAAAATGGATAATCGATGATTTTTTGGCCTCTGATTTCAAGCTGGAGCAATGTATGATCTGTAAATCGACATTACAAGTTGCATATGTGCTTGATTATACTCATGATATATTAGTAATGGGCAAAAGACCGTTCCAGGACACCACAAAATTCAAAAAAATAGTATCTTTAAAAACGACATAAATTCATGAATTTAGACCCTTTTTCAGGTTTTAAGACCTAAATACATGAATTTAGACCGTTCCAGGACACCATAAAATTCAAAAAAATAGTATCTTTAAAAACGACATAAATTCATGAATTTGAACCCTTTTTCAGGTTATTAAGACTTAAATACATGAATTTAGTCCATTCAAAAAGTACCATTTTTTCAAAAAAAGACATTTTTAAAAACGACATAAATTCATGAATTTGAACCTTTTTTCAGGTTATGAAGACCTAAATTCATAAATCGGCTAAAGCCAGAGGAGCTTCGCTCCGATTTGGGCGTTTTTAAAAATACCCAATTTTCAAATTTTTCAAAATCTCAAATTTGAGAATTACAATCGGGCGAAGCCCTAGAACCTTCGGTTCGATTTTCACCCCCAAAATCATGACCGTTCCAGGACACCGAAAATCATAAAAGTTAAGAATCTCAAATTTGTGATTATGATCATTTTCTTGCTCAAATCATGACCGTTCCAGGACACCGAAAATCATAAAAGTTGAGAATTTCAAATTCATGAATTTTATCCATTTTTCAGGTTTTTAAAATATATCATGTGACTAAAAATATTTCTTTAAAAATGGAAGAAACAAAAGTGGATGAAACAAAAGTGGAAGGAACTTCAGAAATGGAAGAAACCGCAAGAATATATGTTTCGTTATCATATGAACGTAGTTCTACTTTAATGGACATTGAAAAGATTAACATTGAAAAAATGAATAAAGAAAAACACAAAGATAGAGTTAGGTATATGAAAGATAAGGAATCTCAATTATTATTAAGATTAGAGCATTATAAAAAATTAAGAAAGAGATGGACTAAAGTTAAGAATGTAACACAAGGAATTGGCATATTCTTAACAATAAGTTTAGGTGCTTTGACAATTGTTATATCTTCAGGTGTTTTAGTAATTCCAGTAGTTGCTACAGCTTTAACAGGTACGGGTGTTTTTGCAACTTCACTTGTTACAATGTTAGATAAATCTTTAATAACTAAGAAACGAAAATCATTAAAAACTAAGCATTTACATATTAAAGAAGTCTATGATAAACTACATTACTACTTTCAAAGAGTATGTGATGATAATGTTATTACGTTAGATGAGATTGAAAAATTTGATCAAATAGCAAATGAAGTAAATCAAATATCATTTCAATCACAGACAGAAAAAGTTGATGATAAAAATAAAAAGGATGGCAAAATTTCTAGTGATGGTAAAATTTCTAATGAAGAAAATGATAAAATTTTTTTAGAAGAGCTAAAAACTTTAAGCGAAAATTTAAGCAAAACTTTATTAAACAAAACTTTATTAAACAAAACTTAAAACGAGAAAACTTTAAACGAAAAGATGTCAGACAACAAAGCAATAAAAAAATAATTTGTTCAGTAAAATGTTTTTGTTGTATTCCAATGTTACCACAAAATTCAAATATTATATTTTAAAAATGGATAAAATTAAAGCTGATAATCAAAAAAGAATTAAACAATTAGAAGAGTTAATAAAACAAAGATATATTATGACAGAAAATCATCTTCAACATAGAATGATAAAAGCTGGTATTCAATCTGATATGTTTGAAAAAATGCAGCAAACCGAGCAAGTAAAAACTGATTTTGAGAAAACTATGAAACCATTTAAAACTCTTGAAAAAGAAAGTACAAATAATGATAAACAAATTGATATAACAGATCCAGAGCACAAAACTATATTAGATGACTATGGATTACTAGAATCAAACATTAATAAGAAATTACCAAAATCTATGCAATTTGAACATTCTATTTCATTTATAGATGGAAAAACAATACCTAGATTTTATCTCGGACAAAAAGAAATATTTCCACAACCTTTTCGAGGTTTAATTTTTTCACCAGATAAATCTCCTTTTAATTTAGATAGAAATTTTGTTAATCTTTTAAGAGGAGCAGATTTAAATAATTATGCTGTAGAAGATCTCATAAAATATAAAGCTATGTTAGACAGAGTTGGTGCAGTAAAATCTCTTAGACGTTATAAACAATTAGAAAATTTATTATCAACGGAGTTAAAGTAGGGAAAGGTTTATCTGAAAAACAGAAAACTGAAACAACTGTATTTTTACCAGATGATCCACAAGAATTACTAAATAGATTAAATATTTTAATATCTGCAATAAAAGAAGGACATAATTCTAGTTTCAATGAAATTCATGCTATATTGAAAAGACTGTTAGAAAAGAAGATTCTAAATGAAGAGGATTATAAAAGTATAACGAACCGAATGTTCTAGGGCTTCGCCCGAACCGGACATCTCTGATGTCCTCCATCTCTTCGCCCGTAGCTGAAATATGTTGTTGTTTTTAATTTTTTATAAAAAAAATATTTCATAAAAAAAATATTTATTTAATTTTTTTAGTTTAAAAATGTGTTCAGCAGATTTAGACAAAATTAATAATCATTTAGAAAATTTGTTAGAGATTTTGGGTTCATCAAAATTTAGTACGACGTTAAAAATTATAACAACTACTTCATCACACACTTGTAATTTAGAACCCATTCTACATTTGGAACAAAATAAAAATTATCAAATTGCATTGACTAGTTTCTCTACATTTAACACTATTCAAAACGTTATCAAAGATGTGAATGATCAATTTAGATATTCTACTGATAAAGGCAAAACATGGAAAATACTAACGTTTCTTCCTGGTTCTTACGAAGTTGAAACAATATCAAATGAAATTAAGAGACATTTAGGTATATCATTTAAAGATAAGAAACAATTACATTTTGCAGTTGAACCGGCAGTTAATAAATTTTCTCTTACTTTAGACGAAAATCATCAAGTTGATTTTAATCATGATAGATCATTGTCAAAGCTATTAGGATTTAATAAACAAACCTATAGTCAAGGTTATCATTTAGGTGAGAAGATTCCAAAAATAACTGAAATAAATTCAATTGTTGTACATTGTGACATTATTGAAGGAGGATATATAAATGGTAAATTATCAAATTTAATATTCAGTTTTCCAGCTTTTACTGTACCCATTGGTTATAGATTAAATGTAATTCCACAAACATTAATATATTTCCCTATTACAAGAAAAACTATTAACAACATTGGCATTAGAATCACTGATGAGAAAGGACAAGAAATAAATTTTGGAGGTGAAGAGATTATGATAGATCTTTTGGTTCGGGAGGTATAAACTCCCACGCGAAGCTAGAGAAGTTTAATTTTCTTCTTCTTCTTTAAAAACAAAAATAAAATAAAAATAAATTTTTTTATTAAAAAATGAGTGAAGTGCTACCATTAAATAAAAAAAAACTTAAATTTAATCATCATCCAAATTTATCTAATAAAGTTTTGTCAGTTATTTGTGGAAGATCAGGTTGCGGAAAAACGTATCTATTATTTAAAATTTTAACGACTCCAAATTTTTTGGATTATAACAATCTTATAATTTATACAACAACGGCAGAACAACCCGTCTATCAATTTTTAAAATATGGATTTGAAAATAATCTTAAAAAAACAGCAATTGCTTCATTATTCAAAGAATATGAAAAATCTGAAGATGAAGAAGAAATAAGTTCGTGGTGTGAAGAAGCAGCAAAAAATAATCAGTTAGTAGAATCTAATAAAAATAACCATATAAAGATACAATTAATAGATGATAGTGGTAATATGCAAGATCCTAGTAAACTAGATAAAACAATGAAACATTGTGTAATTTTTGATGATTGTGTTAATGATAGAAATCAGTCAGTTCAGAGAAATTATTTCACAAGAGGTAGACATAATAACTGTAGTGTATTTTATTTAACACAAAGTATGTATTCATTAGACGGAAGTGTTATTAGAAAGAATGCAAATATATTTATACTATTTGAAATAAATGCAAGAAACTTAAGTGATTTGTTAAGAGATTTATGCGTAAGAAATAAAGATGAATTTAAACAATCGTGTAATAATGCTTGGTCAAAAGATTATGGCTTCATTACAATTAATATTGATAAAAAAATTCATGAAAGAGTTATCGAAAATATTTTCGCGGAGTGATAAAAATATACAAATATAGTGTTACAATATTTTTTTTATTTTATATATATATCAAATTTGTCTATCTTAGAAATTAGAAAATTAAAAAGGTTCAGTAGTTATTCCATCAGGTAAAATTTTTCTTTTATCATCAAATGGATCTAATGCTAATTTATGTTCTTCTTTTAAATACATGTTATGTTTTTTTGAATTAAGTCTATAATTACATGCTGTTTTTATTTCATTATTAAATAATACATTTTTATAATCTTGAAATGTTATTTGATTAGCCACTGATGCCTTTGAAATTCCTTTTAATGTTTTATGTGTTTTAATATTATTAGTTGTATCATAACAGTAACATTTAGATTTTAAAAATATAGCTTCTGTTATGAAATCTTCATTTCCTTCTAATTCATCTTTTACTTTACATAAATCAGAAGGATGAATGATATCTTTTATTTTATTAATTTCTTCATCAAGTGTAGAATTATACGGTATTGTTAATTCTAAGAAAACAGAATCGGTATCTGTAAAGTGTAATTTATTGTTTTTGCCATAAGCAGGTGCTAAATAATCATATATAAATCTATACATAAATAGTTTAGCTAATTCTAATATAGTGAAACCAATAAAATTAAACTTATCATGTTTTACAATGCTTCTTCTTAGATGAACAGCACAAAGTTCATCACTAAATCTAGTAGTTCTTTTATATGTAGGTTTCCTTGTTAAATTTTGAAATCTATCTCTATCATAAACTATTTCAATATTTTGTCTATTACGCACATTTTCTAAAGTCTTACCATAAAATGCATTATTCATTAATTTGAAGAAAACGTTTCCAAAATCATCTTTATTTCTTTTAGCTATTTTACGTTTTTCAATATTGAACTCTATATAATTTTTTAACCATTTAGATTTTTGATAAAATAGTTTTCGATGTATTTTGGTGAGAATCATTCCATGTTCTAAATACCAATCTAGCATTCTTCCTTCAACAACATACTTTCCTTTATTACTTTGTGTTAACATAAGTTTTTTTGTTGGTCTGTATTTCTTAGGAATTAAAGATTTTTGATAATCTGAAAAATCTTCTATATTAGGAATTTTGTTTTCGGGACAGAAAGGAAAATATTTTGTTTTATCTTTTATTTCATCAGGGTAAACTAAATCAACTTCATATATATAACCATGATTATAATTTCCATCATATGTTTTTTGATAATCTAGAACGGGCGAAGCCCTAGTAGACATCTCTGATGTCGTACGAATATTACACCATGTCATTTCACCTGTTGGTAATTCTTGTATCATGCAAGAAGAATATAAGCTATTAAAATCATAATATAACAAATAGTTTTCTCTCATGAATTCATCAATTGCTTTTTCACGTTCTACTCCTTCTCGTTTCGTTCGAAAAATTTCTAATATTTTTTCTTTTTCTTCTGGAGATAAAGGTTTCATTATTCCATATTCTTGTGGATTTACTTTCTTATTATAACATTTAACATATCTATTACCTAAAACTGATGAAACTCCACCTCTAATTCCAGATTCAAAAAATAATAATTTATCATATGTATTTTCTTTATAATGTTTAAGTTTAACGGACTTTGTCCTAGAGCCATCGGCTTGAACACCAGTATGTTTTAATCCTGCTAACCATGTTAAACCTGGTGTAGAATAACAATAACATGGATCTATTCCGTAATATTCTAAACACATGTCACGAAAGTTTTCGAAAAGATCAGCTAGTATTAATACATCTATCTGTAGATATTTCATTGTATAATCATACATTGTTTTACAATTTAACTCTCTCCAATTCTTTTCAGCTTCTGCATAGTCTTCGTCAGATAATTTTGATTGTTTTAATGTTGATTTAAATTCATTTATTGGAGGAAGTTGTTTTTCTTCCATAATTTTATTCACAGAATTAAAATCAGTCTTCGACTGTGAACCGCAGGTTTTATCTCCAGTTATATCAGTCTTCGACTGTGAGCCGCAGGCTATATACTCATACGGAAATATTCCTTTTAAAGGTTTTAAATTATATTTATTTAATATTTTACATTGTTCAGATTTCAAAGTTTTTCCCATAACATCTAATGAATAAGGAGTAAAAAATCTAAATGCATCTAAAATTCTAATACAACCTAATTGCATTGAAAAATATTCTTCCTCTGTTTTACATAGTACATTTATTTGTTGTTGTTGTAATTTTTCAGATGAAAATAAATCTTTCATTACTAGATGGAAATCATATTTAGAACCATTATAGAAATATAAAGGAACAAAGTTATATTTAAATTTATTAGCATTAAGATTACAAGAATTATGTGCTGCACCTCTATATAATCCATTTAGATGATCATGATCTTTTACCTTGACGGCAGAGCCGTCGCTTCGCCTATCAAGATATCTACCTTTGCCATTTTTATAATTATTTGTAAATTCTTTTCCACAGTAAAAACATTTTATTTCATTAACAAAATTATTTTTTTCTTCATCCGTTAATGGAAGCATTGGTATATTTGTTTCAAGCAATTGTGAAAAGCGACCTTGTAATTCTTCTACTTTCTTTGTAAACATTTCTGAACTATCTTCACCATAGTATTGTAAATATTCTGATTTAAATAATTCAGGATAATTTGAATGAATGTACATTCCCCAACATAATGGTTTTTGTTCAAATAAATATTTTTCTTTACTTTGTTCAGATGCACTTTTTTCATAATTAAAAACCGAAGGTTCTAATTGGCCCGTACCATTTTCAGAATTATCATTTTTAGAATCGGGTGAAGCCCTGGAACTTTCCGTTCGATTTTGTGTCATATTAACATTATAAGCTTCAAAATCACAATAAATAGTAAAGGGTACTTTATTTTTAAAATACCATTTATCATATTCTAAATAATCATCTTTTGGAAATGTGTTTCTGACTGCTTCATTTTGTTGACAATTCTCCAAATGTCTATTCATTTCTTCTAAAGTTCTAAAACTTGTCATACATTGAAGACAAGGAAAATTTTTATTATCTGAAGTTTTTGTAAATATAGAAACATCTTTGCACAATATAAAATGTCCCTGATAATATAATATATTCGCTTGTGCTGGTTGTTTTGACTGTTCTAGTTTTTCAAATTTATCTTGATATATTTCATGTGTTTCATTAATTTCTTTTGTAATATTAAATGTATTTTGATGATAATTTTGATTTAATATTTGTAGCTGATAAATATATTCTTTATCATATTGTTCTCTATATTGTTGTAGACATTTTTTTAAACATTCATTAAATCGGAGCGAAGCTCCTCTGGCTTTAGCCGATTCTTTATTTTCTTCATTATTTAATTCTTTATTATTTTCTTCATTTAATTTTTGAATCGTTTCTATCTTATTTTCATATTTATGGCCATATTCTTGTACTAATATTTTTGTTTGTTGTTGATAATCTGTTTTACATTTTTGTAAACTTTTATTTAAATTTTCTAATTTTTGTTGATATTCTGAAGATAAAGATGAATATTTGTAATTATAATCATCAGTACGTCCTTTATAATTATTATGATTAATCATTATTGGTGATAATGTTTTAACAAGTTCAAATTTTTCAGTACATATTATATTTCCTTGGTAAAAAATATTATGATGCATGTAATTTCCTCTATCATTATATACTATTTCTGATTGACATAAATTTTTATTATTCAAATAAAATTTTTTTGAATCTGAGTAAAGTGGAGTAATTTTACCAATAGAAACATAATTCACATTTAATTCAAAAACATTTACTTCTATTAAATTTTTATTCTTTTTATGAAACTTTTTTAACCTATTATAATCATATGGAAATTCATCTAAGCCATCAGAAAGATCAAATTCATTTATGTATTCCTCTTTATTATAATGACTTAGTCTTTCTTTATGATATTCTGCGGGATGTAAATGTGCTATAATACTCCACAGAAAACAATAATCATCTTCATTTTTTATGTTGATTATTTGTGGTGAACTGAAAGGCAAAGGAACATAACTACCACCAGTATTATTTTTATATTTATCAATTACTATTTTCTTAGATAGTATTTTAACAAATCTCCAACCAGATTCACGTAACTGGGCTTCAATTATACAATTTTCTAATTTAAGTATCATCGATTCAAATATGGGTTGTATATCATTTACATTATGAATTTCTTGTGAATTTGTAAAATGTCCTTGTATTATTTCTTCAGGAATTCCATCAGGTCCATTTTTTGTATAAAGTACTTCTACATTCATATAACATTTGAAAGATTTCTTAAATATATTATAAAAGTTGGTTAGAATATCAGAAAAAGTTTTATCGGTTTCATTATATTCAACGGGCGAAGCCCTGGAACCTTCGGTGCGAACAGACTGATTAAATAAATATTTTATATCTGTTACGGCTTCATCAAATTCATCTATTTCGTTAAATTCATCAGTATCGCTAAATAAATATCTTCCATCTGGTACGGGCGAAGCCCTGGAAGACATCTCCGATGTCACATGTATGGTCTCATCTTCACTATTAAAAACTTTTTTATATTCCGAATGTGAATAATCATCAAACATTTTTTTAACTTTTATATCAGTAGGCAATGTTTCTAGATAGTTTTTATAACTATTTAATTTTAATATATTTCCTTCACCAACTCGTTCTACATTTTGTAAATGCAATTTACTATTTAAATGAGATTGATAACTTCTTTTTGTTTGCAACTTTTTTTTACATAAGACACAATAAAACTTGGTATTTTCCATTTTTTTTATTTTTTTAGAGAAAATTTAAGAAAAAAATTTGTGTTTTAATTTTAGATATAAACATTCTAATATCAAGGACTTGAGTGTTATTTTATATTATTATATATTTCACGTTCTTTAGTTATTTTTTTCTTTATCACATTAAGTTTTATCATATTAAGTTTTATCATATTAAGTTTTATCTTATTAAGTTTCATCATATAATGTTTTATCAAAAGATAATTTAAATTTTTTTTCACTAACTATTGATTCATCATCATCATCATAAATTGTTTCTTCATCATCATCATAAATTGTTTCTTCATCATCATAAATTACACTTTTTGGTATAGGATGCCCTTCCATGATAGGATACCATTCTCTTATTGGAATATCTAATTCTAAATTACATCTTTTATCTGATAATAATATAATAGAGAAAAATATTGGTCTTTGATCTCTTTTGGAAAATTTAATAACACCACCATAATCTGAATCACTTTTAGTTTTTGTTAAAGATGATAAAATTTTAAATTGATTAGATGTAAATCCTAATTTAAATTTTGTAGACCCGACACATAGTTGTGTAACAGTATCTTCAACTATACCATCATTATTATTTTCAATTGTAAGAAAATGAAATTTAGATAAATTTTTATAATTACTAATATTTTTATAATCTTTTTTACCATTTACACCTTTTTCAGATGTTACAGAATCATCATTATTATCATAAGATTCTCTAAGATCGGGCAAAGCCCTAGAACCTTCAGTTCGTTTATTATGATTATGATTATGGTCATTGTTAATAGTATAAGGTGTAGTCCACATATAAATTTTCTCTTGTTGAGCTAAACCATTTATATAAGATTTTAATAAATTAATATTTAAGTTGGAATATAATCCTATATAAGTATCATCATCATATCTTTGCGGCATTTCTAATGTTTCTTGTTTATAAATTGTGTCTCTATAATAAACTTGACATAATAATTCTTCATTATGTTTTTTACTCTCGATATGAATATTATATTGGTTTTGTTCATCAACAAATAATCTAATTTTTTCCTTGGAAAACGATTTTAATTTTTTAACTAATTCTTTGATATTGATATAATTAATAATTTTATTTTCTATCCAATCAGTATTACTAATCGGCAAAACTGCTCTAATAAAACCGAAAACATTATTATGACCTATTATAACCATATTTTCTTTATTTAATTCAACATAAGCTACATCATTATATTTACTAACAATATCCATAAATTTAATAAATGGATCCCCCGGAAATAAACAATAATTAGTTTCTATAGAAGGTAAACCTTTAGTCTGTTCTCTAAATATTTCGGCTTGTAATAGAAATAAAATATTAACATCTATACATGGATTATTATTATTATTATTATCAAAACATTTATTTTCAAATCCCGTTGATCTCGTCGAATAAGAAGAACAGGATGATGCGGGCGAATATAATTTTTTTAAATTTGGATTTTCCATTTTTTATTTTTATTAGAAAAAATTTTATTTTTTATTTTTATTAGAAAAAATTTTATTTTTTTATTGTTAAAAAATGATGTTACCAAATGTTGGTGGAGGTGCATATATCCCGAATAATCGTGAATTAGAAATAGAGATAGAAAATTATATCATGAAAACTGGAGACGTTTTATCTGGTCCATTGCATCTTTCTATTCTTCCGCAACAAAATACAGAGTTGACAAATAAACAATATGTTGATACACAAATCAATGACTTAAAAGAAAAATATATAAACGATGTTTTGGTTCCACTGATGAATGAATTAAAGTTGCTAAAACTTAATGACAAATCATTAAACGAAAAATTATTAAAACTTGATAAAAAGGATAGAGAGCTAGAAGCAGATATAGCAAAACTTTTTAAAAAGATTTCTGAACAATCAAAAATTTTAATATTACTTTCTATAAAGTTAAAATCTGCAGTCATTAAAAATAAACATCAGATAAAAATGTTAAAAGAACAATTAGAAGATGAAATAGAAAAACTACCTGAAAGAATAAAAAAAATTTAAAGCAGTTACAAACTACATTCCAAAAAAGTGTTGATGAATTAAGTTCTAAAATTACTCAACAAATGAAAAAGATGAATAGAATAATAAATGAAGTAAACTCACTTAATCAAAAAGTTGATAAAATGAAAACTCTTAAAATCAATTTAGAAAATGAATTAAAGAAAAATTTACAAGAAAACTCTAAAGAAAATAAAGAACAGTTAGATTCTGTTAAAAGACAATTAGATGTTCTTAAAATTAAGTTAAATGCTCTTAAAACGGCATTGAAGATTAATCAGCAGAAAATGCAAGTTAATAGAAAAGAAATTAAAGTACATCACACACTGCTTGACGCAATAGATAAAGTGCAACAGGCAATTAATAAAGTTATCTCGAAGTTGTTGTCCATTCACAAACGTAAATCTTAACACGTAGATATTTTTCCCAAAAGTCAAATTTAATCCTAAAAAATGCCTATAATTTATAAACACAATCTTAAACATTTTGCATCAAATAATAAAATTGCTCATGAACCATCTATGAAACCTGTGTACCATTATGATAGTGCAGAAACTGTCGGAACACAAAAGTTCCTAGAAAAGACGTTCCAAAAAGAAGGAGATGGCATCTTTTCTGGTATTGGTAGTATCGTTAACTTAATTAAAAATAATAAAGATTTGATTACATCTGCTGCAAAGGGAGCAGCTGCTATAGGTAGTACAGCTAGTGCAATATCAAATGCTGTTAAATCACAAAACGAATTAAAACAACTAGAAGCTATTCGTAAACTCAAGAATGATTCTGAAGAACTAAAAAAATTAAAAAAACTTTCAGATGAAACAAAAAATAAAATTGCTAACATAGCTGTGGATGGTGATAGTAAACATAATGAAAATAAAAATAATAAAAAAACAATTAAACAAATAAGAGGTAATGGCGTGAGCAGCAACCTTCGGTCTAACCAGCAAAGCTGTAGCGGAGCTGGTCTAGCAAAATTCTAAAATTATATTTTAGTAAAATTCTAAAATTATATTTTAGTAAAATTCTAAAATTATATTTAGTAAAATTCTAAAATTATATTTTAGTAAAAATTTTTTTTCTGTCTGTGAGAAAAACAAAAAGTCAAATTATTTCTTATAAAAATGCCTTCGCTTATCGAAAATAAATTTAGATTAGATGATCCTCCGTTCACCAGTTACAATCAAAAAAAGAATGACTATATAAGAATTGCTATGAATCCCGGATCTTCCAGTAGAGTAAACACTGGAGGTGATTTAATTTTTGAAGTTGATAATCAGCAGAGCTATTTATATTTACCTGATTCATTTTTACACTGTGAATATTCTTTATATAGTGATAGCAATTTTACAACACCATTACCAGATACCGATAATATTACACTAGAAAATAATTTTTTTCCAAGATTATTTACACAAATGCGTTTAGATGTTGCAACTCAAAATATAGAAACAATAAGTGATTCCCCAGGTGTAATTGATACAATGCTTAGATTTGTAACAATTGGTGAAAATAATAAAAAGTATGAAATCGAAGGTTGGTTTCCTGATACTAATGATGGTATAATTGTTGATGATTTAACTCACGCTGGAACAGATGCAGCAGGAATTGCGAAAGATGTAGAAAATATTGCAAAACATTTAAATAAAACAAATAATGATGCATATAAAGAAAGACGTGAATTTAACAAGAAAAGTAAACAGACAGTAAATTGGTCATTGTCTCCATTATTCGGATATTTAGATTATGACAAAATATCATATCAATTTAAATTTAAATTAATAATTCATCGTACGGCAAATAATGAATTAATCTTTTTTGGCAAAACTGGAAAAAAAGCATATTTAAAAATTGATAGACTTGAATGGTGGATTACGCATATTACTCCTAGTTTAGAGGTCGAATTAGCTATTGCAAAAAGATTAAATACTAACAAACCAATTCCAGTAAATTTTCTAAAGCGTACTGCTAGTTCAGTAACTTTTTCCGAACAAAGATTTAACTGGCATTTTACTAGAACTGCGAATACCCCAAGATATTTATTACTAACATTTCAAAGAAATAATTCTCCAAGTTTTGATAAGAACAATAATATTTTTCATATTAATACAATTCGAAGTTTACAAGTTTCATTAAATCAAACTCGATATCCAATTGATCCATTAAGATTCGATGATACCAATAATCAATTTATGGAAGGATATGATTCTTATAGAAATCTTTGTATAGAATTTGGAGTTGAACCACAATTAACTCCTGGAGATTGGAGACATTTATATCCAATTTTCTGTTTCGATTTAAGTGCACAATCTGAAGATATTATTAAAAATGGTTGTGATGTAACGATTAATATTGAAAAGAAAGATTCCACAACTTCATTGATGGCTTATGGTTTATTGCTAGAAGATGCAAAATATTCTATTGAAATTCTTAATGGAAAGATGGTTAGGATCGGCTAAAGCCAGAGGAGCTTCGCTCCGATCGGCTAAAGCCCAAGACTTCGTCGTTTAATTAATTTTTTTCATAACAAGAATAGATTAAAATTTTTGTTAACTTAAAAATTCTTAACTTAAAAATTTTTTCATAACTAGAATAGATGAAAAAAATTCTTAACTTAAAATTTTTTCATAACTAGAATAGATTTAAATTTTTCGTAACTTAAAATTTTTTTATTAAAAATGTCGCAAGCGAAAAGTAATATCAATAATAAAACTGTTGAATTAAAATTACGTAATATTGTTGACAAAAATACCCCTAAAACTATTACGATTAATAAAAAAAAGTATTACATAAGTAAACCAATGATAGAGAATATTCAATTACAAGAAGAAAAGAATGGTTGAATTCTACCATTAATTCCACTAATAATAGGTGGCATAGCAGCTGCAGGAAGTGTTGCAGGTGGGACAGCTGGTATTGTCCAAGCGGTAAATAAAAATAAATCAGAGAAGGCAGCATTAGAAGAACAAAAACGTCATAACAGAGAGTTAGAGAAAGTTGCTAGGGGAGAAGGAATAGTAGATAATTTTATTAGTAAATTAAAATTAGTTGATGAAGGAAAACGAGTTCTTAAAAATATTCTCCACAATGTTGATGATTTAATTGAAATTAAAGAAACTAAGGATGGTTCTGGAATATATCTAAGTCCTAGTATGATTCGGTAATAACCTCAGGACCTTTGGTTCTTTTCGGTAAAACAATTTTTTTATCTTTTAAAATGAATTCTACAAATTCCGAAAATTTAACTAAATTAAAAATTTCTAATTTAGATTTATTGAATTATCTATTAAACAAAAATAAAAACTCAAACTGTCAGCATATTGGAGGTGACAAGAACAAAGTTCCATACCACTTCGGTGGTGATATACAAAAAACATTAGAAAACATTCCTGGATTTATTTGGAGTAAATATTCGAAAGAAAAACATCTTCCTGGTCATTCATATACTGGGCCAGGAACTCGATTAGATATAAGACTAGATGAGAATAATAATCCGAAACCAGGTGAAGAACCAATAAATAGAGTAGATGCCGCAGCTTACAGGCATGATTTAGCTTATCGAAATCATGATCTAAGTTCTCGACATGCAGCTGATAAGAAAATGATTCAAGAATTAGATAGTATTCAAAATCCTTCCTTTAGAGAAAGAATTGAAAGAATGTTTGTTAAGAAAGCTTTACAAGCTAAAATATTATTCGGTCAGGGTTTAAATGAAACGACAGCAAATGAAACGACAGCAAAGCTGTCTGAGAGCAACGCTCGAACTAATAACTCTGAGAGCAACGCTCGAACTAATAACTCTGAGAGCAACGCTCGAACCTACGCGTCTGAAATTCATAAAGAATATAGAAGGCCTAAATATTTATTAAAAGTAAAAGTATTTAATAAAGATGATATTTGGAGTGCTGATCTTATTCATACGCCGAATGAAAGGGACTACAAATCTGCATTGACAGTTATAGATTTATATACACGATACGCTTGGGTAAAACCTTAAAAAAATAAAAGTGGTCTATCAGTTAAATATGCGTTTGAAGAAATCTTTAAAGAAAGTAATAGAAAGCCAAAAAAATTGTTTGTTGATAAAGGGTCGGAATTTTATAACCGAAACGTTCAGCCACTATTTGAAACTGTTTATTCAACTGAAAACGCAGGAAAAGCTATAGTGATAGAAAGATTCAATCGGACGTTAAAAAATAAAATTTTCAAGAAATTTACTCAGCAAGGAAATCAGAAATGGTTAAAAATATTACCAGGAATTGTAGAGCAGTACAATAATAAAGTTCATTCAGGTATTGAAGAAACCCCAAAGAATGCTTCTGACGACCCTGATTTAATACGAAAGAAAATATTCGAGAATAATTATTCGAATGAGAGTAATCCGAATTTGCAGAAACTTAAGCCGAAATTTAAAATTGGAGATAGAGTTAGAATATTTAAATATAAGAATAAATTTGAAAAAGGCTTTGTTGGTTATTGGACTAAAGAAATATTTGAAGTTTGCAAAATAAATAAAACTTATCCGATTACTTATGAAATTAAAGATTTAGATAATGAGGATATCAGAGGTCGTTTTTATCAAAATGAATTACAGAAAACAGAGCTTTAACCTTTAGGTGGCGCTTTAGCTAGCTTCGCTTGAGTTATAGATTGTTTAACTCTAACATAATATCTAGAAATGGTACTCCTTTTTGTAATTTGTACAAAACGTATAAACATAATTGTCCACAATAGGTAGTGCCTGGTGTTTGAATTTGAAACGTATTGTATGTTCCCGTTCCAAGTAATTTTTTGACTTCGTTTGTAGGTGGAAGTCCGTATGAGTCAAAATAATAGTTCTCAGCCTCCGGGCGGTCAAAATAATAATTCTGCTGATGATTTTTAACGCCTGCTGACCAATGTACACCTTTTTCATTTGACGTATGAAGATTTGTTATGAAATTTACAGTTATTGATGGAACTTTGTTCCGGGAACTGAAGGTTCCTGTTGGCCTATTTTTTAGGAATTGTAATTCGTTTCTCATTAGAACATGAAAATTCTTTATTCCTAATTCATTTGCAATCTTATTTAAATCGAAATTCGTTGTTGTCTGTGTTCCATATAATTTCAAAAACTCATTTATGTTGCTCATTTTATAATAAAAAAATTTCTTAAGGGACCCCTAGAAGTCAGAGGGGGGGGTATTGATTTAAACTGGTCTCTAATGATGTCTTTCCTTACTACTTAGTAAGAAGGGGGTATTGATTTAAAACATTTTTATAATGATGACTTTCCTTACTACTTGGGGGGGGTATTGATTTAAAACTGGTCTCTAATGATGTCTTTCTTTACTACTTATTCGATTTTGAAATTATTTATTTTAATCTAAATTTAAACGTTACATTGTTGCATTGTGTTAGTGTTTAACTACATAGAGTTGGTGTTTCGCTCATCTTTTAACAATAGTAATTCATTACTCATCAATATGTGAAAATTCTTTTCTCCCAATTGCTTAACAATCTCATTTAAATCGAAATTTAATGTGGTTTTGTTTGCTGTATATTTTTAGAATGTCTCTAATGTTTCTCATTTTTATAGAAGATACAATATTTCTATTATATTCCCGTAAATGAGAAATTAAAAACAACACATGGATATTTCAATTTGGTTACAACCACTTTGCATACATTCAATTTGGATACATTGAAATACATGTAAATTTGTCCACGCGAGGACAAGGTTTCATTGGATGAGAGAAAAATGACGTCATATAACAACATAATGAAAATGATTGAAAACAGGAAATAACATTGCATTTAAAACAGGAAATAACATTGCATTTAAAACAGGAAATAACATTGCATTTAAAACAGGAAATAACATTGCATTTAAAACAGGAAATAACATTGCATATAACAACATAATGAAAATGATTGAAAACAGGAAATAACATTGCATTTAAAACAGGAAATAACATTGCATATAAGATACAAATTTTCTAAACAATAAGATTTCTGTCCACGCGAGGACAAGGTTTCATTGGATGAAACACTCTATTGTATTTACATGTGCAAGAGGAAATAACATTGCATTTAAAACAGGAAATAACATTGCATTTAAAACCGACAGATACAAATTTTCTAAACAATAAGATTTCTGTCCACGCGAGGACAAGGTTTCATTGGATGAAACACTCTATTGTATTTACATGTGCAAGAGGAAATAACATTGCATTTAAAACAGAGGGGTTTAAAGAATGATAAATTTTCTTCACAGCGCGTCATTTGATTAGTTGAATGGCGCAGAATTTTAGCTGAATGGCGCACCATTATTCAAGAGAATATAATAGTCTAACATTGAAAATAAAGTGTCTTGCGGCCGTATCGCAATAACAATAGCGGAGTTTAACATCCAAATTCCATTGAATATGTCAGCGCGGTATTATCGCTAAATGACGCACCATTGTTTGAGAGAAGAATGAAATCATTTGGAATGTCACATAATTGCTTTACACAATGAATTTGGTTGCCGCAGCAAAATTCTCCATCCCTTTGTAGTCAATCTTCCAATATAGTTAGGTCGCGTTTTTAAAAGTACAATAGAAACAGACACCCTACAAAGCATAGGAAAATTGTCTGCTAATTTTACCTAATTGAAATGAAACTTCGGTAATTGATCACTATAAAAATATGTCTTGTCATTAGCACAAAGAGATAGAAGATAGTTGATGTGCTTACCGATAAAAATTTTACACATAACACTGAGTGAATTGTTTCTTTTTTCATGCAACAAGATTTTGCGTAAGTTTACAATTGTATTATTGACTCCACCATTTGGCTCTATGAAATCACTCAAAGAATCTGTAAATTCATGCCTCTCCAATTCCTCCCGTAATTCTTTCATCCTCCCTGGCAACGATTGTTTTCTTCTATCTTCAAATTGATCTTGTCTCATTTTGAGAAATATATGACGAGAGCGTTTTAACACAACCTTCACTGGCAAGAAACACTGTTAAATTAAATAAGTCTTCAGCACAATTGTTTGAAATAGCCATATCGATTATTGTTGTTGTGTATTGTTACACGGCATTGCAGCCGGAGTAGGATTTGCTGGTTTTATATTTCACGTCTTACAAATGTCTAAGTGGGTGTAGCAGCTGTTTGTTCTTTCATACATTGTTTCCTTTCAAATGTTTGAGTTGGAGGACACAGCTCCTTACACTGAAATGCATTTCATTCATAAATGCGAGAAAAGCAGATGTTCTCTACAATTGAATGACAATTGTAAAAGTACCTAAACTTATTGTTAAGAATATGTCAATTCCTTCAAATATTTTTAGTCACATGATATATTTTAAAAACCTGAAAGATGGATAAAATTCATGAATTTGAAATTCTCAACTTTTATGATTTTTGGTGTCCTGGAACGGTCATGATTTGAGCAATGAAAAATGTCATAATCACAAATTTGAG
The DNA here is from genome assembly GCA_907163375.1 of Prostheceraeus crozeri. Lineage (NCBI taxonomy): Eukaryota > Metazoa > Platyhelminthes > Polycladida > Euryleptidae > Prostheceraeus > Prostheceraeus crozeri. Next base: position 90,413 of record CAJQUW010010226.1, read on the forward strand.
ATTCTTAACTTTTATGATTTTCGGTGTCCTGGAACGGTCATGATTTAAGCAAGGGTGAAAATCGAACCGAAGGTTCTAGGGCTTCGCCCGATTGTAATTCTCAAATTTTGAGATTTTGAAAAATTTGAAAAATTGGGTATTTTTAAAAACGCCCAAATCGGAGCGAAGCTCCTCTGGCTTTAGCCGATTTATGAATTTAGGTCTTCATAACCTGAAAAAGGGTTCAAATTCATGAATTTATGTCGTTTTTAAAAAGTACCATTTTTGAAAAATGGTACTTTTTGAATGGACTAAATTCATGTATTTAGGTCTTAAAAACCTGAAAAAGGGTTCAAATTCATGAATTTATGTCGTTTTTAAAGATACTATTTTTTCTGATTTTATGGTGTCCTGGAACGGTCTAAATTCATGTATTTAGGTCTTAAAAACCTGAAAAAGGGTCTAAATTCATGAATTTATGTCGTTTTTAAAGATACCAATTTTTTGAATTTTATGGTGTCCTGGAACGGTCTTTTGCCCATTACTTATATTATGGGAGCGATATTTGAAAATGATGAACTTACAGAACGTTTTAAAGGATTTCATTCTTTGTCATCCTGTCGCCGCAGTATTTTGTGAATTCATTATTGCTTTTGTGCACATGATCTTTGGACTAGGAGCAACAATCCAGATCACAAATTGGCTTCATAAACATAAAGGCTAATCAGAAAACAAGGAAACCAGCTCGTACAATTTACATTTTGCCCCAACTAAGTTCCCCCGGCGTGTGCCATAATTTTCATGCAATTTCCATTCTAGGACTTTCTATGGTATTTTTAATTTCTATGGTTTACTCAAAGTAAGTATATAAGGGAAGTATGGAATCAATGGTTGATTTGTGTTGGCAGCTATGATATTACTTTTCGCCCGCGCTTATAAACAGTTTTATTTGATATCGCAATTGACAGCAGAATAGTATTGAAATATTGAATGGAAGGGAATGAATAGCTATGTCAAAACTATGAAGTAGTGAAAAATTACATAGTTATCCGTCATAGAAATTGACAATACCATAGAATGTTATCTATGTTATCCGTAGACATCTGGAAGACAAAAACATGAGATGAAGATCCATTTCTATGGTTAAAATGCCAGATTTGATTTGGCATAGAAATTAATTGACTATATAGATACTTAATTGACGACTACAAACTACTCTATACGATTTAAAGGGCGGACTTATGATTGCATTCATGTACTGTATATGAACGTGCTTACAAACTTTTACCCACTGAACATCTGAAAATCTTTGTATCGAATCTAGAAATACTTCATTTTCTTATTGATGACCAGTTGTACAAACTGTACATTGATCAGTTTTAGATTTCCATTCATGAATGTATGTTGGAAACATGATGGACCTTACCTACATTATATACTATTTTAGTCCTAATTTTTTCATCTGATTATGAAAGCATCCTATGTGAAATTTAATAATTTTTTTATTGACATCCTAACATCTCATTTTCTTCTTACATCAGAGTTTTCCCTTGTATTTCCTTATATGATCAATAGCAGTATTTGATGATCCGTGTTGAGATAACAATTTATAAAGAAATAGTCAAATTCTGAAATTTTGCAATAAATTATTGATGTATCACGTAAATGACTGTTTTTGTTAGTGATGAAAATAATGAAAAATGATGAATATACTTATAAGATATACTTTGTATTAATTGCATTCGAGTATATTGAGCAATTAATACAATAGTTCCTCGGCTTTCGGCAAATCACTGAAAAGTAAAATTATATTCACAACAGAAAAGGGAAAGCAACACGAAACATTCAGATGCAGATGAAAACATTTAGGACGCAGATTTGATTTCATTGGTTGGAACATCATAGGCTGCATCAATTCACAAAAGGCCTTCAACCGAAATTTGCATTATAAAGCTACATAGAATAAACCACAAAGCATTTCACTTTTGGTTTGATCACTAGTGCCAATTGAATTTCGAGTGCTGTTCATTCAAGTTTATGTCTCGACGTTGCGAATGATTATCAATTCATTCCACCGTACATGTTCATCTGACATCGGTATTAAGCATTTCAAAGTGCAGTATAGACTACTGAATACTGATTTCCTCATACTGCTTCACGATGTTGACAAAAATGCACATATGTAGGGCTGATCAAAAGTGACTTTCTAATGCAATATTTTCATTATTCCTACTCTAAGAAAGTAATAGACATGAATAGCATTTTTTATGACGGAAATGTATTGGGCATTGTTTAGAAATGAAAAGGAGTTGCCATTAGGGGGTTTTACTCAGGGCATCAGACACACATCAGCGGTATAATTTATCCAAAGGAGAGCATTATTCGATTATTACTGCATTAACAAATTATTCAATTCAAACTTTCAATTTCTATGTGTCATGATGGTGAAATTTCTTGGAAACCACGGCCAATTCTTGGCGGTGAGGAAAACGTGAAAGAAGTAGCGAAAATTCGATGATTCAAGTTTATGACAAATCATTTTTGGCCACGAAATCTCTCCGAATTTTTACTATTTTGCTGTGAATACCCCGCTGTCGCTCCCCTAGATAATATGTAAACTATCTTTCTTTTAACAAACTATATTTCACCTAAAGGCCTACTGATAGTTGCTTCAGCATGACCTCGAAAAATTTCTGTGCGAGCGGGTGAGCCTAGCGCACACCCATAAAAATCATTGTTTTTATGTAGCTAATATCATAAAATAAATGTAGCGTAGTTATTTTGGACATTTTCAATTCATGATAAATATAAATTTCGGTTGAAGAAACAGCTTTTCTAAATTGATCAAAATTTGATTATTAAGCTTCTGTTAAAAGCTTAAATAAAACATATTTCATGAAAGGTGTCAGACTCATCGTAATAGGTATTCGATTCATCTAACGGCCGATACAGTACAACGAATTGTGATGTAATCAATTAGATCTGTAAGTCTGCCATTTTTTCGGTGTGTTCTGAAATTGCAAGTTGTATACATACACCTACGTTAATAATCACTACGATACACATGTATAGGCACACAGGGACGTATGAGCCGTAGGATTATACTCATTTTGCTTATTACGGGATCTGATGCTCATAGCTTTCTGTGCTCAATTCAAAACTTTTCTAAGAAAATCGGGTAAAAAAGGAAGTATCATTTTAAAAATAGCTGAAACATTGATATTTCGCTACCTCCATCATGAAAAAATATCAATGAGCGCTTTTTACGGAAACCTACGCGAACGTGGTGGTGCACAAGTTTACCGGTTTGAATTCTACCGGCCAGACACCAAAGTGATCTAATACCTGTCAGACATTCACATATCACTGAAGACCTACAATGATAAATAAATATATCACTTGTGAAGATATGTTTAGTTTTATCGAATTGAATTACAGATGCAGAAATGTCATGATTGGCAATTGGTATAGACAAAAACGAAGGATGGTCGTATTCGAAATTTCATGCAAGTCCCAATAAGAATGAGCAACCAGATCAGTTGCAATGAGGAAAGCTGCGGATGGAGATACGTGGGCGAAACACAGCGACCAATTGAGCAGCGGAAAAAGGAGCATTTGCGGTCAATCCGCGAAATGGACGTGCTGCGTTATGAGGTAGCGCAGCATTCAATGTCGACACAACTTCCCATCTCTTTGGATAGTATGACCATCATCGACAGAGAGCCAGTATGGAACAAGCGGATAGTGAAAGAATCCTTCTAGACTCATAAGCTTGGTTCCTGCAATAAAGTGAAGCACTCACTAAGTGATGCTTGGAAGTTTTAATGTAATTTGTTCTTTTAATTTCACTTCTGTCTTTTCGGATAATTTTCGTTTCTTACCTTCTACTTTTGTATTTTGTCAGTAGAGCCATATTAATATTTATAATTTGTTAGGTATTGGCATTCCCTAAGTTGGTGTATTGACTCTTTGATGTTCTCTCACAGCGTTAATGCATTGGTTTTGCTGTCTCACTCATGTCCTGACGATGGTCGCGTGCAGTGACCGAAAGTACTCGATAAAGAGCTTATCTTGAAAAACTCATCGTTTTCAACGGGTTCCCTCAAAATGGTTGATAACAGTCAGATCCCGTTATTTCATGCAAAGAATGAGCAAGAAAGGAAGACAACTCTATCCAATCTCTCCAATCTTGAAACATACAATAGACAACTTTTCAACGTTCATTAGGCTCTTGAAAACGGGGATGATGTCAATAGCGAAAAAATTGTTAAGGAGTATGGTTTCTTTTTTATTATGAAAATACTAGTAAAGGAAAAATATTTTTGCAGTGAAAGGCTCGCAGTTGTTTCAAAGTATAGTAATTTCAATTTTGAAAAATAGTCAAAGTCAAAATATTATTTGCTCGTATTTATCCTGAAGATCGTTGCTCTTCCGCCCCCAGCGATGAGAATTTTGTTTCCTTGGTAGAAGTTTTTCCAATCAGGTTTTCCTGCCTCGGCATACGAATATTGATTTCCATATTCGTCACAGTATTCTGTCTCATCATAGCCATGAGAATAGTCATCTTTTGTTTTCCATGTTACGTACACTACACTTTTTCCGTTAACAGTTCCTCTTATTTGTTGGATTCGTATGATTCTTTTTCCTGTAAAGATTCCTTTCAGTCGGAACAAAATTTCTTCGAATTCACGCAGCCCTGGCTTGAGATAAACGTGTCGTAAATACACAGCTCTGTTATCGACAACTTTTTCAACCCGTGCATCAGATTTATTGACAACGAATTGTTTCTTTTCATAAATCACTACCAATTTCATATCTCCACCTGAAATACATGAGCATACTTCATTTGAGAAATACACATAAGGAGTATTTTCATTTGAATTTCGTTAAATACTTGATAGTTTGATGACAATTGTGACAATGGAAATGATGAGATCTGATGTCTGACCATGACACCTATACAAAGGTACACATATTCGACATGATTTCTATGCATCGACATGATGTCTATACAAAGGGGTACTTCATCGACATGATGTCTATACAAAGGGGTACTTCATCGACATGATGTCTATGCAAAGGGGTACTTCATCGACAGGATATCTATACAAAGGGGTACTTCATCAACATGATATCTATACAAAGCAGGGTTCGCCGGTAAAAACCACCCTGGTTTTTGGTAAAAAAACTGGTAAAAAGCTTTTGTCACAATTTTTCGGATAAAACTGGCAAAAACTTGCCAAAACTATTTTTCCAGCATTACTACTTGCGTTTTTTGGGAACATGCAATATAAGAGATCAGCGTCACTCCTTACTTTATTGATGAACGTTAGTCGCAATAAGCTCACTTTACTTTTTCATCATTCGATAAACATTTAGGCCTGTATTTTCACAATTCAAACTATCGCATTTCAATCAAGAATATGTTCCAAGTGTAGGTGCAAGAATATGAATTATTATAAAAAATATTGTTGTAAAGCTGTTGTGCATTATTCTTCTAAGTGTGCACGCATTTTGTTACTTTGCGAATTTCATTCATTGTAAGATGCAACAGACGTCCATGCTGGAAGGAAATCACTTGGCTCTATATAATCTATGAATACTTGGCTCATGGTAATTTACCCTCACATATTTAGGGGACAAGGTTATGTTAAATGGATTTAAAACCGAAAGTAAATTTTTGATTTGAGCTCAAAATATGGAAATTTCAAGAACTTTAAACAAACTTGTATATCACAATAATGTCAAAATTGTTTGCCGCTCTCAGATTCTATTAACAAGATCAATTTTATAGCTTACTGGACATGTTCTTTTGTTGAGATTATAACTGAAGCTGTTCAGACATACACTATACCTCACTTTATCAAGATTGCTGGTGCGAACTATGTTATTTAATTATTATTTGCTCTTGCAAATCATGATTTCCTGCTAGACTACAGTCACAAGCATTGGTACAGCATGTTTCTAAAAAAGTAGAAATGCATTCCAAGTGATGTTTGCACATTGCTTGATTTGAGAGGTGAGATTTTCCGGTGCAGAGACTTTCTGATAGAGTGTTTTCTCTGCGTTCATGAGACCTGGGTTCGAATCTTAGATGAAACCTAAGCTACTATTGAAACACACTCTACATTCTTGCTGAACACTCAACACAGAAGAATGACAGTGGGATTATTGAAGCTCGTCCACATGAAGAAAGTGCTTTGCTTAATTTATTTCTATGTACAAACCAGTTATATTCATATGTTTATTTTCATTTTTTTCATTCATTTGATGATAACTCTGCGAGCATCTAGCACTTTCTGTTACATGAACCAAAGAGCCAAAATGGTGCTGAAGTGCTTAGCCTGTTTTTACCAGTTTTTGCCAGTTTTTTACCGGTTTTTACCTGGTTTTTACCACTAAGTGGTAAAAACCAGTTTTAGCCGGCGAAAAGCCAACCCTGATACAAAGGGGTACTTCATCAACATGATGTCTATGCAAAGGTACACTTATTCGACATGATTTCTATGCATAACTGAACTTACGTTTCTTAAGGTTGTTTAATTGCTTACTACTCATCGATCAACAGTTGGATAAACATGTTTCTGCGGTTATCGGTCGGTTTCGTTTAAAAATCCCACGGTTACGGTTGGTTACAGTTACGAAAGTTTTCTGTGCGGTCGGTTGCCGTTAAGAAATCTGTCTAACCGCACAACACTAGTATGAAAACATTCTCGTTGTAGACTTGACTAGCTGAAGCCCCACCTATAGGCGGAATTGTTATTTCAATATTGATTAATTGATAAAATACACTTCAATTGAAGCATAATAAAAGGAAAGCTAGAAATTTCGAACATTTTTGGTTTAAAAAATAAAATGGATATTTTATAATGTGGATAAATTGTATACTTGTACTAATCTGTATCAGTTTACAACTGCAGATGGATAGAAGTATTCTTGAACTAATGACTAAGAAATCTAATCGCTTGGATAGGAAATAATTCAGAAAACATGGCTGATATTGGTGAGATCCATGCGGAAGGTAAATGCAGTAAATGAGACAAATCTGCAGCGCTTCATTTTGATTGGCTGTTGCTATCTTTATCTGCGATTTCATTGGAGCAAGCGTGTTTCTATATTTCGAAAAGACTCGTGACTTCAAGTGGAAAGTTCAAGGTGTTCCACTAAATAGATTTTCCTAGATTTTTAATCTGTTGCTAAGGGATTTTTCTTTGCAAGATAAGCCCATTCTTGAAACTATTGCAATTTGTGGCGGGTTGAAGTACAATTTGCTGTAGATTGCCTGGACTATGACTCAATTGCTGGTCAATTAATTCTGGTGGTTGTGGAAAGTCATGCTTGCCTAGACAAAGGCACAATGAATTTTTGTCACAGGCAAATTTGTTGCCTGGCAAACTGTCCATCCATTATCCACACTACCTACCAATGTCTAAGACGTAAAATTTCCTGTATGATGTCGTAGTGCTATTGATATATCTAAATTTCGAGCAATCGTTGGTGCTTCTTCATCTAAAAACTGAGCTGACCCATTTCGCTTTCGCTTATAGATTGCGTTGCCGCCCTAATTTTGCTGTTCTCTTTAGTATTTTTCCAAAAAAGAGCAAGTTCCAAAAAATTATAAATCCCTAAGAAGTACTATACGATTGTCATTATTTCGATGTGTATAATATCAAAAACTGAGAAAAATTACGTATCAAAATTTGAAGACGCAAGTGTCTCTTTCTAAAATGTTGGACAGCTGTTTAACAGCTGATTTTGAATACGCACTGAAAAATTAATATCATGGCTAAATTTTTTGAACAAATCTCTAACTGTCATGCTTTCTCAGTAAAAACTGAATCCAAAGCAATATATGATTCTTTTTCTAGAAGATTGATGTATAATATTAATGTCATTCCTGTCTGGTATTGTCGGAGTTTTGAAAATAATATTACCGGGGTTGAAACTCTTTCGAAATGACAAAAATGTAGTCTCTTCACAGTAACAGGGATTATAGATTTATAAGCTTCTGATAAGTATGAATACATTCTCGACACAGACTTGATTACAGACATGCGCAGAGTTGAAAATAGAAGCAGACCAAAAGTCTTCTAAACCTACATTAATCATGTGAGCAATGTAGGTTTATATATGGTTCTTAATGAATTCTAGACTACTACGGAATGTCATACCACACAAGGTGACATGCCACGCGTAATTCACGCGTAATTACGGAGCACCCTAAAACATCCGTGGTTAAAGACATTCTATTCTTCTATCCGCGTACATACGCGCTGCACTAAGAGTCAGAAATCACTTGATCTGATGCTGTTAAAACATGGGGAATGTTTATGAATACGCTTTTAGGACTGCCGACAGATGTTGCAGCAATGTCACAGATAGCCACGCATGTTTATGGTCATGTGTAATTATTGCGCAGTTTACGCGTGAATTACGCGTAATTGAGCGTGGCATGTCACCTAGTGCATATTAGAATGTTCTTTCATCAATGGCTTTGTGCGCAGTTCGGTCGGCCTATTCAACAAATGAATGCCCGGTTGAAATTTGGCTTGTCCGAGGGTCATGAACGATCAATAAGCGCTCATTGTCTGGATGGGAGATCTGAAAAGCCAATACAATCATGGAATTTAGAAAATCCAAAATGCCATTATCCTTGAAACCTGCATGAGGCAATCAATATCCAATTCTCACCCATTTCACGCAAACTGCTGGAGACTTCTTCGATCCTCTTCGTCAGCATTTCCACTAAAAAACAAAACATATTGTCAAGGCGTGAAAGCGTGAAACATAGATCTTTTTGCAAATTTTTGTAGATTCTTGCTTGATGACGTGTATTGCAAGACATCGTCTGAAAAAAGACCGCCACGTTGACGAAGTGTCTGCAAAAAAAGACCGCCACCCTTACGAAGTGTCTGCAAAATAGACCGCCACCCTTACGAAGTGTCTGCAAAAAAGAGACCGCCACCCTTACGAAGTGTCTGCAAAATAGACCGTCACCTCGGAATAGACCGCCACGCTGACGAAGTGTCTGAAAAAGTGACCGCCACACTGACGAAGTGTCTGAAAAATAGACTGTTACCTTGCAATAGACCGCCACGCTGACGAAGTGCCAGAAAAAAAGACCGCCACCCTTACGAAGTGTCTGCAAAATAGACTGTCACCTTGCAATAGACCGCCACGCTGACGAAGTGTCTGCAAAATAGACCGTCACCTCGGAATAGACCGCCACGCTGACGAAGTGTCTGAAAAAGTGACCGCCACGCTGACGAAGTGTCTGAAAAAGTGACCGCCACCCTTACGAAGTGTCTGCAAAATAGACCGTCACCTTGCAATAGACCGCCACGCTGACGAAGTGCCTAAAAAAAAGACCGCCACCCTTACGAAGTGTCTGCAAAATAGACCGTCACCTTGCAATAGACCGCCACGCTGACGAAGTGCCTGAAAAAAAGACCGCCACCTTGCAATAGACTGCCACCCTGACGAAGTATCTGAAAAAAAGACTGCCACTTTGTAATGCCTATACCTATAGACTGCCACTACTTGCATATTTCGCCAGTAGTGGATACCAAGATATTTGCTTGTGTTAGTCCTCAAGTCAAGTCAAGCAATCGAATATTTCAAAAGTAATGAAAATCATGACAAAGCAATAAGAAGCCATTGCTGCGTCTCATAGACATGAAGCTCTAAAGCAGCGCAAACAACACACAAAAAATCACAAAGCATCCTCGAAATCAATGCTCGAAATTCAGTATATATGGATACTTTTAATTAGCAGAAAAGTCATTGGAAAGAAAGAGTTGTGTCCACAGAATTAAATATTTTGTTTATCTGCTTCGGTTTGCTAGAACTGTGATTAATACGAAATGGACGGCACATTGAGGAACCTATTAGGTGGGCAAAAAAAGGAATTCCTAATACCCTTCCGATCATTATTAAAGAAAGTAGCAGGCGTACGAAAATAAGTTCACTTGATGATCCTCTCCTCGGCATTGCTCACTGTATAGTGCATACATTGAATCGAAGCCAAGACAGGGATGTGTGTTTTGGTGTGTACGAAGTATTATCACAGCACGCACGCATCTCTCACTGGCTCCACTGTCCTCTGCTGACAGCTTATTGTTTGCCATTTCCAATAAGCAAGCCATACATGAATTATCCATTCGAGAAGGAGCAAGTTGATGTGCCATTTCGACATTAAGGTTGCATACAATTCTTCCTTTCTAGGAAGCCGAAGCGCGCGCAGATGAATCTAATTCTGTGGATACATGAATTATCCATTCGAGAAGGAGCAAGTTGTGTGATGTGATGTGCCATTTCGATATTAAGGTTACATACAATTCTTCCTTTCTAGGAAACCGAAGCGCATGCAGATGAATCTAATTCTGTGGTTGTGTCTCCTTGAAGTTAGCCACACCGGTGGGATGAAATTCCCTGTTATCAGACACCGGTCTGGACAAGCAGAAGGTATAGAGAATGAGAAGCGTTGACTCTAAAATTTGGCAACAGCTTTATAGCTGCACTCCGCCGTCGAGCTCTCAAATCCGGAAATGGCTCACAACGACAATCTTGTCCACAAATAAGACGATGTCCTCGTCGTTTGTAAAATTCTATTCTTCCTTCTGTTTTGCTATCATGGTCAGTCAATTTCGTGGTGATTTCTCCAAAAGTGTGAAAATTTACATATTTTTGGTACTAGGTTACAACTCGAGTTCATTTAATTAAATCGAAACTGCATACACAATGGGGACCTAATTTTATGCTGAGTGGTGAAGGTGTGTGGATGCGATCTGAGTTCGAAGCTGATCCAATCCTATCCGAAGTCCGATCGGATTCTGATTAATCATTTCTGACTCGGATTGGATTCGGATTGCGAAAATAAACTTCGGATCGGATCGGACAGGATCGGTCAAGAAAAATCCGAATTGATCCGAAAATATGGAAATCTATACAGATTTTGTGTCTTCAATGCAACTCAGCAAATTACTTTGAAAGTAATTTTCTTTGCAAATTACATTGAAAGCAACATGCTGCACTTATTCCACATTTCAAACACCGTTCTTCGTGGTCGGAAATCGGAATTCGAAGTCATTAATTTCTTGTCTACTTAGTAGGCCTACATCATAAGAAAGATCCGCGCACACTGACTCGGTTGTCAGATAAGAATGTGATGCTAGCAGATAATGTCAAAGACGGAATAAAACTGCGCGTCTTGGTGGGTTTGAACCACCGACCTCTAGCATTCTTGTCCAACGCTCTACCAACTGAGCTATCTAATAATTCAACTATAATCTGAGGGCGCGTTTACATGTGAAACTTTATTGCTGACACTATATTGCTGCCACCTGTAATCAGATTGCAGAGGCCGTTTACACTTGACATTTAAAAGTTGCTGAAAAATGCAAGTCGAATCTATAGGCCCATATGTAGCCTAAGCTTACAAGTAGTTGGTCCCGCAAACCTCGTAAAGATGGCCTGCACAGTTCACCATCCAACCTTCATTGCCCACCACTGTTCTACACCACAACACAACAATATATATGTTTCAACAATTCCTGTGACAAGTTAATCAACACTTTTACATCAATGTCAGAAAATTCTATTCAAATCAAGAAAGTAGGCTTAATAATATAATGCGATAATGATACGAGTATATAGGTACTGAAACTTAATGGATCAAATGAGCCTTCATTCGAACATTGAATAAACTTCATTGCCTTTTAAAATCATTTCGTGACGAATTTATCACCGACGCTCGTCCCTAACTTTTGCTTTTTTGATTTCGTTGTGGAACTGAGTCCCAGGTTATGTATTTTTTCACTGAAACCCTTTAATTGTTTTCTATTTTGAATTTCGCGGCAATCTTCATCCATGCTTCGGCCATCTTTATTCTATCTCGTCATTCTTGATTGTGCACGCTTCACAGACAGGAATACTGCTCGTATTCACCGATCAGGTCATCGGTAACGTCCTTGTCCATTCACCTTTCGTTTGTGGCATTTCGTTGTCAGTCATTGATGAACCAGCGATCACCGTTTTTTCTGACTGTTTTACTGAATGCTGCATAAATCTGTCGATGTCAACATAACAGCCAAACAATCAAAGATTAATTTTACTCGAGAAAGATGAGTCCCTCCTGTAGATCTATTCCACAGTTGCCAAGCGGCCTAGCACCGATACACGACTGCAAAGTCAATGATTAAATTCCCACGCAAAAATAAACAGATGTAAGTCATGTCTCGTGGTGAGGAATTCCTGATCAAATAATACTAGATGCTCCCACAAGCATCACTTGTACAGTGATAGTCAGGAAAACCAATCATGTCCTAGTAAAATGAAGCTGAAATTGATGTAAACTGTATACACAATAGTACGAAGTAGCAAAAGCAGAAATTATGCATGTAAATTAATTATGTATATTAGTAGTAGTAGTAGTAGTGCTTTATTTGATAAGGAATGAAAATCAAGCTTTACAATTTCAGTTGTTCACACCAAAGGAAATTCAACGGTTAGCATAACGTATTATAAAAGGGAAAAATGAATTGTATCGAACAATAGTACGAGAAAAGTAACTGTAAAATTTAGAAGTTCTGAGTAAAGTACTTGGCACGAACTTGAACAGAATATGTTGAGGATTTTTGCAGATATTCTTGAACAGACGATAACTGAGACAAATGCGACGCTTGGCAATATTGTCAGGGGAGCAGTAGCATTGTCCACTCGAGTTGCTGAAGATGATCTTGTGTGCTCGTTTGTCCATTATTTGCATCGCTTCAGCCCAATGATCATTGATCCCAACGAAACACGGACACGCATTCTCGAAGAGAGAGCGTATATACGAACTATACACAAGATGAAGCTCATCGCATGTCGACAAGTAAGAAGACTGCGCAAAACATGAAGACGTGAGGCTGCTTTCTTCTTAATTGCAGTGACGTGGGATCTGAAGCCTAAGTCATTATCGATAGTGACACCAAGAATGTTTAATGAATTCACGATTTGAAAATGAGGAAAGATATCAATTCTCGGGGTAGAGCGTCTTTGAGTGAACATGATCTTACACTTAGTTGAGTTTATATGGAGATTGTTCTTGGAGCACCAATCCTCTATATGCTCAACTTCACGAGTGATAATTTCGGTAGGATTGTTGCCTCACAACAGTGGAATTATCATATACACATCATCAGCATATTTGACCAGCTTTGTTTCCTGGCAAGCAGGCATCAAATCTCCAACAAAGAAATTAAACAAAAATGGACCAATCTTGGATCCCTGAACCACACCGGATGATACTGCATAAGGTTCACTAAGACAACCTTCGACACGGACAGAATTCCGACGCAAATCCAAAAAATTGTGGAGCCAATGGATGAATGCGGAAGAGTAGCGATTTTGGGCAAGCTATCAACAAGCAATGGTCTATGGAATCGAATGCCTTTGCCACATCTATACTTAAAATGGCAACACCGGCAGTTTTCAGATTATCGTATATGATGCTAGCAAGATGGTGAATCTCAATCAATGCTGTTGTTGTTGATGCGGATGGACGGAAGCCATGCTGAGAAGGCCCATAATCTCCGATCAGCTTAGAACGCACACACTTCAAGACGGTAGTCTCCAGAAGACTGGAAATAACTGGAAGAATACTTATTCCACGGAGTGAGTTCATCTTGGAATGACTACTCTTTGGAATAGGAACAGTAACACCATGCTTAAGAACGTTCAGAAATTTCATTTGCTTCAGAGAGTTATTGACTATGGAGGTAACATACACAGATATCAGATCGGACAGAGCTATGTAAATGGTGTTTGGAATCTCATCAGTTGATTTGGATAGACCTGGCTTCAAATTCATCAGGAAAAGTTCAACTTCATCGCATGTGATTTGTGCATTCCATGAGTCTTCGTTTATGCCTGACATATCGTCGACACACCTCGCTGTTCTAGTAGACGGAGAATGAATCATTTGAAATTTTGAGCGCAGGTCTCCAAGAAAGGATGTCAAGTTATCGTAATTCTGTATAAGTCGATCCATCCCAGACTTGATATCACGTTTACCATTCACATTATCAGCTAGAGCCCAAACACCCTTTTTCGATCGCTTCAACTTATTTGCCCAAATCTTCTTTGCCTTTAATATTTCAGATCTAAGCTTATGCTTGATGGCATCATATCTTGGCCAATCTTTGTGACGGTGGGCTTCCCATTTTTGATTTATCAGGTTTTTGGTAATAGGTGTCATCCATTGTTTATCGCGAGAGGTCATATAGACGTAATTTACAGGTATGCATGATTGACACAGACTGCTCAGAGAAGACAAGAAGAGCTGGCATTGGAAATCAACATCATAGCTGTCTAACAAAGTAGCTTCATTCAATTCAGCAGAATCCTTAAATCGTTGTCGTAAGTAAGGTAAATTCGAAGCACAAAAATCATAAACGGACCATCCTGTGATAAGACTTAGGAGAAGGACAAAGCATAGGCCGGATCATCAACATGCAATGGTCAGCATTGCCGATAGGAGGATTGTACGTGACATTATCGGAAACATAATTATCGATTAAATTCTCAGAGAGAAGAGCAACATCAAGAATACTAGATCCTCTACTAGGACGAGTGATAATATTGCTAAAATTTAAATCATCGCAAAGACTAGAGTGATCGAAGTTGTTAAAATCGCCCATTAAAATGACTCTGTGATTATTATGACAGTTTAAAAAATTGTCCAAAATTGCAATAAAAAATGTGTAAATTTCACCTTACTCATGAGATTTCAGATTCGGAGGAATGTATCCGCATATCACAAGCATTTTCAGCGCAGGCAGAATTATAGAAGTACATTCGATGGTATGAGGCTTTGGTACCGCAAAATCAATAGCTTGGAATACGAATTCATTTTTCACGTAAATGCGCATCCACCACCTTTTCGAGATTAACGGTCGTTCCTCAAGATGCTGTAATCGGGTAAAGCAACTGACGCGTTGGAAATATCTTCTGTCAACCAGCTTTCTGTCACGCATATCATACTAGGAAGCAACACTTTGGCGGTCAACTTTAATTCGTCCATTTTTGATAAGAGGGACTGGGCATTCAAAAGAAGAATCGACGGAAAGTTTTGGTTCATTCTTGCATTACTACTACTGGATAAAACTTTCAATGAAAATTCTGATCTCTAAAACGACTTTGTTGCTGCTTCTCTTTCCGTAAAATGACCCGATTTTGATAAATGACCACGTCCTCTCCGGACTCACGACGTGTCTTCAATTCATCGCGCAGTCTTTGATTCTGTTCCTGCATTGGAGTCAAATCTCGATGTACAAAAACGTTTTGATATGATGACGATCTTAATTTCGGAGCGTTTCTCAGAATGTTATCACGGTCAGAAATAGACTTACATGTTATTCGGATGAATTTGCTCTTACCGATGCGGATCAGATTATCAAACTTTGTATTGGAAATGCCAATTTGATTCAACAATTCTTGCACTTGCCTATTGTCATGATCACGTCTTTCAGGTAAGCTACCACTTGAAACTTCAGGTAAACCGCGAACGATCACATTATTCTGACGGTGAGACCTCTGCTCAAACTCATTTGACAAATCGAGAAATAACTTATCATGAAATGTGATAAGAGAATTATATTTTTCGTTCAAGTCATCATACTTGCGCTTCAAATCAGCCTGCTCTTCAATAAGTGCTGAAATCCTATTCATAAATGGAGACATATTCTGAGTTACACATTTTTCGATTACGCTGGTAATGGAGGTCAAGCTGAGCCTGTCTTCATCGTTAGCTACATGTAAATCAGGTTGCGATTTTAAGTGAATCATCGCCTCAAGCAATTCATTTTTGGAGATGCTATTCTTGCGAGACTTCAACTCTTCAATAGACATGGACAAAATCTTTGGCAATTGTGCAGCATTCATTATGTTGTGCGAGAACAATAGGCTTCAAAGCACAGAGAGGAAGTGGATATGACAGCTGTGCAATGTGCAATATATATGTACGGCGGACACTTCAGACCGTGGACAACAACTCACCGAAAAACCGCGCATGCGCAGACTGTCAATACAGAACGAAGATGGACACTCCAAATATCTGAGAATAGCACGAAAACATAGAAATTGACAAAAATAAAACCTCTAGAATGGAAATTAAGCTTCATGCAATGCACAATAACGGCACATAAATCGCACGCATTTTCACTTAGATGCACCTGCCAACGTCTGTATCATTGGGTTAGAATCAGTCACATGAGAAAATCGAAGCTTTTAATTGGTTCTTCATGCCCCAACTTAGTTCCCCCGATGTGCCGCGACCTTGAGTCAATTTCCATTCTAGCAAACTTCAGATAAACAGTTTATTTCTATGCACGAAAACGATGCGACAATTCCAAAAACGAAGTGGATGACACGACTGACGAGACAACGACGAACAATGAGGTACCAAAAACTTTTGGATACGATGGATTGGTCACACAAAACTCTTGATATTGTAGAAACTGCACGAGCTAGCAAAAGACACGACCACGTGTATGTCGTGGTATTAGGACATCATTAGTAATTTAATGACTGATGATAATGATAGCAAGAACAAATCCAGCCTCCAAGAAGTCAGGTCGCTGTGTTCCGATCACAATCGCATGAGTATCAGTAAAAGTGTCAGCTAAAAGTTGCGCCTCGTTCAACTTTAGTTACACTTGTGGCAGACATTTTTCAGAAATAGTCTAAGCGAATTAGGGTTGAACCTAGAATAAAAGAACATCAAGTTGTGTTTGGTACCATTAGAATCGGAAGTTTCTCTAGATTAACATAGTAAAATCCTCACGATGGAACTTTTGGGGAATTTTTGTAAGGCTACAGGGTGTTCAATAAATACATGTTTTTTGCTCATTTTTTAAAAATGTGATATCTTCACTCAAATATGATGTAATATACATTTCCTGAAAGCTGATCATCTGCAGAATTCCAAAATCATGGATTCGTCGACACATGTTAGGCATTCAGGAGTAGTGTTTTAGCTTTACGCCAATCATGCTGAAAAGCGTTATGGAGGTAAGAATTTTCGATTATGTCAATCATTTTTCGAATATTTTTGATACACGGATCTCAAAACCAACATTCCTTTTTACATTAACACAAAGGATCAATTCTCTACTGTATAATTGTTTCTTAAACAACCGAATGCATATTCCCATACATGTACTTAAGCATTTATAGACAACAATTCACGTATCATGCTTCTAAGTCTTCATTTAAGTCATGTAGAAATCCCTCCATCATTGATCCATTTTGCAGTCATGTCGAACATGACTGTATTATATTATACCATGAATGAAAGTAATACGTAATTAATACAGCCTACCGGTGTTCAACTGGGCGAAAACCTTTTCCCATTGCTAGACCATATTGTGAGCTGATGAAATTGTTATGCTTCAAAATATTTGACCTTGAGGAACTATGTGGAAATTATCTTCATAAGAAGTAACTTGACAAATTGATAGGGAGTAGTGTTCTAAAATGTCTTTTTGGAAATCATATTAATATCGGCTTACCACTATGTGTCATGCATGTAATATATGCAACATCGCCTAATTGATCATGTTATAAAAAATATTTTCTTTCTTGCAGCCTGATGATGACATGGAGCGCACGGACGGCGACGAGGATAACATACGACCACACGAGCTTTGCTGTGTTGTATGTAAACGTCCGGATTATCAATATGAGGACCTCATAACTGTCAAAAAGGAATAGATAAACTCATTGAATACAGTAAGGTAGTTGGCGACACACAAATGACAGAGTTACTTATAATGAGACGGTCAACCAGTAGGACAGTCCGTATCCATAGAGAATGTCAGAAGGCAATCTACAATAGATTGAGGCAAAAAGATAAGGCAGGCGGAACTGGAACCGGTACTCCAAAGATCACTGTTTCATTAAGGTCGCAACAGCTTCAGACATTCAGTTGGAAAACTCAATGCATGTTCTGTGAAAAAATTTGTCTAGAATTCTAGATGATAAAGCGCATCCAAGCCGTATTGATTGGAGAACAGCTCAAGTGCTCACAATGCGGGAAAATTTGCTGGCCATTTGCTCAGTAAGGAAGGATGAACATCCTGAGCGCTTAAGAAACAGACTACTTGACTGCATTGACCTAGTTGCAGTAGAAGCAAGATACCATTATGATTGTCGGCGAGACTTTACATGTAAGCAACCCGAATCCACTTCCACACTTGGGCGACCATTGGATGATGACAAAAAGCTGTACTTTGAAAGTATTTGCACTTGGCTAGAATCTCAAACTGAAATCCATACGGTGTCAGAGGTTTACGAACGCATGGTAGAAATAGGAGGATCGAAGGAAAGAGTATACAGTCTGAAATGGATGAAAACGAAAATGCAAGAAAGGTATGGAGATCATGTGGCCTTTACAGAAATTGAAGGTAAATCCAACAAGATATGTTTTCGTAATATGATTGACTATTTGATAACCGATAAGTGGTACGAAGAAAGAAAATATGGAAACCAAGATGAAGCTGAGCGAATTGTATCGATGGCGGCCAAGATAATTTCTGATGACATAAGATCTTGCGATTTCGATAATGAATGGTATCCAACAACAGAAATGATGAAGAGCCCTGAAAAATCTTTAGAATGGGTTCCCTCAAGACTACGATTATTTCTGCGATGCATTTGCAAGAATGTGGTTAAGCAAAGCAGCATTGGACAGGCATTGATTAGTGCCTCACGACCACGATCTTGCATACCACCCATTCTTTTCGGACTTGCTGTGGACGTTGACCATGTTTTAGGATCAAGATGGCTTATTGATCATCTCAGTAGGCTAGGATTCTGCGCTAGTATGGACGAAGTTACTCGATATAAGCAATGTGTGATGGCTGGTGATATGTGTGGCATGGATAGTATTGACAAGGTTACTTTTACTCAGTGGTCAGCAGATAATGTGGATCATAATATGAGAACTTTGGACGGAAAAGGTAGTCTTCATGGCATGGGAATAATTTCATCAGCAACCAAAATTCGTTCGGCAATAGGTTCGGACCAGGCAATAGGACCAAGCAATAGGTTCGGTCAATCATTTCCAGAAGCACAACATGCAATAAAGCGCAACAAACTGAGGAAGGTGAAAGATGTCATTTACAATTAAGGAATACCGATACAGCCGTACATACCTTCGGCAACAACTGGACTCTCAAAACTAGTGTTCAAAGAAAGATGCTCGCTTAATATTGAACTTGACCTTCGGTCATCTACGAAAACTGATTTGTTGTGGAACAGTGCAATATTCTTGAGGGAGAGCAGAACTCGTCCAAATTGGTCCGGCTACATGACTGAAGCTTGTAAGGGGCATTATCCGGGTAAATCGACCATCTCCCTATTACCAATTATTGATCTCACCCCATCTGATCTGTCTTGCGTATGCTCAACACTGGCATTTATCATTGAAGAGTCGAAACGTCTGAATGTTATTACACCGGTAGTAACATTTGATCAACATCTGTGGATTAAAGCAATGGAAATAAAGAACGCGAAAATGTTGGATGTTGTATTGATTTTCGGTGGCTTCCACCTTATGATGAGCTTCATGGGAAGTGTAGGGACACTTATGAAGGGTTCTGGGAATTTAGAGGCATTGCATACAGTTTATGGTGACAATGCAGTAGAGCACGTGCTTTCTGGAAAGGCAGTATCAAGAGCCCTGAGAGGTCATATCCTTCTGTCGTCAGCCCTAAACTCGATGCTCCTCTCTATTCTTTTTCCTACACGTATAGAACGCATCCAATCAACTACAATTGACGATAATACTACGGAAGACGATGATTTGAGTGAATCGGAAGATGACATATTTGATAACGAATTTTCTGCATCTGAAGTTGTTGCACCTTTGAGTGAAGAGGAAATAGTCAGTCTCGAGAGGCTTGATCAGCAGATAAAGGACATGCCCGAAAATCCTAAGAATGCGAACACATATTTAGAGGAATCAAATGAGCTTGTTCAGCTAGAAGATCGCTTTAGAAGATTCAAAGACAAACTTGCGGCAAAATCTCGAACAGCTAAATTCTGGTTACTATACATGCACTACATAGATGTACTGAAGATGTTAATTTATGCACAGAGAACAGGGAATTGGGCAATGCATGTGGCAACTATAAGCAAGATGATTGATTTGTTTGCGGCAACTGGCCATGTTAATTACGCCAAATCTGCACGTCTTCATCTACAAGAAATGTTAGAGTTGGAAAACACACATCCTTGGGTTTACATTAATTTCTCTGAGCATGGATATCACACTGTGAGGAGAAGTGATCGCTTTTGGGCAGGTCTTTGGACTGATCTAGTGATAGAGCAAGTTTCAATGAGAAGATTGAAAAGTCGAGGAGGACTGACACACGGTCGAGGTGTATCTGAGTCAGTTACACTGTTGTGTGTAAAAACAATGCATCGTTGTGCTGGTATTCATAGTGCCATGAGTGATCTCACTGGTCTCCTTCATAACAGTAGCGAGCAGCATGTTGAACCTGAATATGCCCGAATTAAAAGAGACAATGATGATCTGTTGAAAGTTATTGAGTGGTTCCGGTCTCACAATCCCTTTACAAGTAAGGACTCCAGATTGAGAAGTCTTGCAACTGGTTTGACGGCTAATGAGGGAGATGGTGTCAACTGTGATGACGCAGAACGAATCGGGAATTCCATCCAGGAAAAGCTGAATAATGTTTGCTTTGAAGATGCTAAAATTCCTCGTAAAGATTGCGTGAAAACGCTGGAATCTTTGTAGCCAGGGATTACGATAGAGAAGAAGTCAGTCCATATAAATCCATTCGTACTTTTCACTAGAATTGCAGCAATTCTGCAGAGAGAAAACATTTCCGAGCACTTTGATTATGAACTCACTACAGAACCTACATCTCTCTTTAAGGATGGAATGATGCGCAAGTCTAACAAGTCAGTTTTGAGAAATATGATACTGGAGAAAGTGGAAAGCAGGAATTTTGTCAGTACGAAAGTTGGTATTTTTGATGGCGGTGCGCTATTACATAAAGTCATGTGGCAGACTACAGCTAGTTTCAACGATGTTTGTGCTTCATATTACAATTTCATACAACACAGGTATAAGAATCATGAAAGATGTTGCGTGATTTTGATGGTTACTCTGATAAGATGTCTATCAAGTTTACTGTGCATATGCGAAGAAGTTTGAAAACAGTATCAGCAGATCTAGCGGTCAACAAAGGAATGATGGTCAATACCTCGCGAGAAATGTTATTGAACAACAATCATAACAAGGAGCAATTCATTCAACTGCTGGGTTCGTTTCTTGCATCTCGCGATATAGAAGTTGTGTACAGCAATGGCGATGCCGATGTCCTGATAGTTGAGAAGGCACTTGAAGTGGCTAAACACCAAGAAGTAACGGTTTCTGCTGAGGATTCGGACTTACTTATCATGTTGATATATCTTTGGAGCGAGGCCCTACATGACATATTCTTTTGCATAGGACGTAGGGAAAATCATGGAACAGGTATGAGGTCCTGGAGCATACAAGAACTTGTGGAACGTTGCGATTACAAGGAACGCATCTTGTCTGCGCACGCTTGGAATGGTTGTGACTCAACTTCAGCAATGTACAGACAAGGTAAGTCAAATTAATTATTTGCTTCATAGTACTTTATTGATACACTATTCACTTATAAAAGAACTCGAATTCAATGTTTCTGTCCCTAGACAAAGCGTGCAAGAATACGAGAAACGCGTAGGGACCCTGTATTTTAAAATGATATATTTCGGTTAAACGGGAAAAAGAAATTTTTCTACGATGACTGAATAGTGCATCAACAAAGTATTATGAAGCAGCTGATCCAGTTCGCGGCGATCATTTATATATAAATTGCATTAATATCGTTATTATATCCAATCCCAGATCCACCAAATCTCAATGCAATCAAACCAGAAAAATTGAGATGAAATATTCTGCAAAGCATATATCAAGTGTGCCATATATTAACAGAACCACATGAATCAGTGCGCTAAATTATTACGACGATGCCGAATTAACATGGTTTAAAGTTAGTGTAACGATTGTTTAAGCTCAAATACAAGGAAAAGAATCACAATCAATTCAGCGTAATTAATACGGATTTCCATTTTCCAGGAAAGACTAAGATCCTGAAGCTGTTGGAAGACAAGGAAATACAAAACTTTGCAATATTGTTCGGACATCCGGGTTCTACGCATGAAGACATCACAAAGGCTGGATCATATATTGCCATTCAGAGGTGTGTTTCGACATTGCATCAATACTTGTCATGAAATTGATTATGTGACTTTCATTTCAGTTACCATGGCAAAGGAACGGACACCTTGTCATCACTTCGGTACTCTAAGTTCATGGAAGAGATATCGACGTGCATGGAATTGAAACCAGAAAATTTACCTCCGACTGGTCGAGCACTTACGTTTCATGCGTATAGGGTCCATCTGCAGGTTGCACAATGGAAGTCGCTTCGTCTTGATTGCTTGAATCCATTAGAATGGGGATGGTTTCTTCACGAAGGCACCATTGCTCCGATAATGACTGATTTGGACCCAGCACCAGAAAGAGTTCTTCAGTTTGTAAGGTGTAAATGTAATAGTCCGGGTGCTAGAGTGAAGTTGTGCAGGGAACGAGGTAGTACATAAAACTTTCACATAGCATAGTACACCTCTAACCTTCCGCAAAACTTCGCGTCTGCCGGATCAGATCATTTGCTTTTAGGAAATAGAGAGGATAACAAAATCCAATGTATTTCCAGTGGTAAAATTGTGACATTTAAGGTGTTGACTCCATTTTTTCGAATTTTTGACCATAAAAGTTACACAAATTGGTATTTTGTTGAACTGGTTATTATAGAAATCATCTACAGATCATGATCTTTCAAATGAGTTATCATTCAGTGATAGAGGATGAAGTAAATAATAATAATAATAATAATAATAATAATAATAATGATAATAATGGCGAGCGGGTGGCACAGTGGTTACTGTCTCTGGCTATGGTCCAGACGTGCCTGGGTTCGAACCCGCTCCCAGTCACTTATTAATTTCGGCCGGGTGTGTGGCTAGCACCTGTAATCCAGCTACCTGGAGGCCCTTGATGATAGATCCAGTCACCTATTAACTATATAAACACCTATTAATTCCAATATATAATATAACCATAATACTATGTATCAGCCCGACCGGGTGCTTTGGCAAGCGCCTGTAATCCAGCTACTTGCAGGTCTAATAAAGTGGTAACGTGAAGGCTGCATTAGTAACTATATACAGGGACCTAAGTAGGGACTACTAACACCAAATAACCCATAAGTGCCATACCGGGAGTTCGAAGTGGTGAACTCCTTAATCTCGCTATGCCCGCCCAATACCCAATGAAGAATGGAGAATCAATCAATTGTCATACCGGAACAGGCGTCGCCCGGGTTACCAAGGCCTGCGTTGAATGTTGGGAATCCAGGACGTTCAAGCGGAAGGGCTACTGGAGAGAATGAACATCGTAAACGCCAGAGAAGAAAATGGTCACATGCCGACAACGCCCATGTAATTGAGTGCTACTACAAGAGTCGTCCGGACGAAAGGGGATATCGCAAGCGTATGCACGATATATGGAAACAAATGCACCCAGAAACGACTATGACAGAGCAAGGCCTCCTGAATCAAAAGCGATCGATTGTGAAGAATAACCTGCTGACAAACATGGAAATACAAGAGATAGCAAACCAAGTATCACAACCAACTGTGGGAAACAATGAAGTTGAAGGTGACAATGATAGCATGCCTTCCAGTCAAGACGATGATGAAGTGACGACACAAGAGCCGAACCACGAAATCTCAGAGAGACCGTTAACTGATGAAGAACAGCAATTAAAGCAAAGAATTGTGGAATACATGAAGAAGTACGCAACCTTCGAGAATCGAGTGAACATCCGGAAGATTCGTGTCAACAAGGATATTATAAAGCTGATAGAACAAGCCGAGGTGGTGACGAGAAGCATTCCGACACATGACATCACCGGAGTCAACACCCTGATATACTCAGCTGCCAAAGCTATAGAGGAGAGAGTATACTCAGAGAACGATACTCGAAATGGACGCATTCCACCATGGAAACGTCGGTTGCAGAAAAAAATTGAAGCTCTAAGAAGAGAAGTCAGTCAACTTAAGTCGCATATGGACAGCAATGGAAGACTGCCTCATTACATGATTCGAAAATATGACATGAACATAAGAGATATTGATGAAGTGTATGAGGATGCGAAGCAGCGCCTGATAGCAATCAGTCATAGACTAAAGAGATACGAAGATCGAAATGAACAATTCAAAATCAACAAGTTATTCCAACAAAATCCGAAGATAGTATATCGAAAATTGAGAGGGCAAGAAGCGAATGAAGGAAAAGTAGAAGACAAGAGTGAAGTAATACAATACTGGAAAAACATCTGGGAATCCGAAGTTCAACACAATGAAACCGCAGACTGGTTAGATGCTGTTGAAGAAAAATGTGAGAGCATACCAAGTCAGGATTCTGTAACGATATCGGAAGCCGATACACACTACAAATTGACAAGCATGGCAAATTGGAAAGCACCAGGCCCCGACAAAATACAAGCATTCTGGTTGAAGAAGCTGAAGAGTATGCATACAAGGTTAACAGCACACTACAATGAATTCCTAGGGATCCCAAGTTCCATACCAGAATGGATGGTCACTGGAAGAACTGTGCTGATACGAAAAGACGAAAGCAAACCACCTCGCCCCGACAACTTCAGGCCAATTACTTGCCTCCCAACTATGTGGAAGTTATTCAGCGGGATCATCGCGAGCAAGATTAACCGGCATATCGAATCAAACAGTGTAATGCATCACGAACAGAAGGGATGTAGACCCAAGTGCAGAGGGACCAAAGAACAGCTGGCCATAGATCGAACGATCACAAGTGAAAGCAAGAAGAGAAAGAAGAACCTATCCATGGCCTGGATCGACTATCGCAAAGCATTCGACTCCATCCCGCACTCCTGGATAGTCAAATGCTTGGACATGTACAAGATCGATAAAGCTGTACAAGAAGTAATTGCCGTATCAATGACCATCTGGAAGACAAGGTTGACACAAGCCAATGACGACATCGGAGTAGTGAAGATCAAGAGAGGCATCTTTCAAGGTGATTCATTGTCCCCGCTGCTATTCTGCCTAGCGATGAACCCCCTCAGCGATATCCTAGGTCAGATGCAACAAGCCTACAAGCTAACTACGGGGCATCGAGTGAACCACCTCCTCTACATGGACGATCTGAAGTTATACGGAAGAACAGAGAATGACATCAACGCGCTAATCAATAAAGTAAAGACCTTCAGTGATGATATCAACATGCAGTTTGGAATCGACAAATGCGCACGCCTTATAATCCACAGAGGCCAAACAATACACACGGATGGATTCGAAACAGACGGGAGTATCATACAGGACGTGAATGAAGAAGACGGATACAAGTATCTTGGAATCCCACAGCACCACACCAACCTCGATGACGCAGCAAAGGCGCAAGCAATCGCCGAATACAAGAAAAGGCTGAAGAATGTCATGAAATCAAAGCTATACGCAATGCACAAGATTGAAGCAATCAACACGTTCGCAGTACCCGTCATCAGCTACACAGGGGGAGTGGTAAAATGGAGAGTCCAAGAACTTGATGAACTGAACCGCAAGACTCGCAAGATCATGAATATGTACGGTGGACTGCACCCAAGAGCAGACGTGGATCGCCTCTACTTGCCGCGGGATCGGGGAGGAAGAGGCTTGAAGAACTTGACCGACATAGTGGAACAAGAAAACCGAAGTCTAACAGAACACCTCCACAACGTTGCTGATGACCCACTGCTGGCGGTGGCTCAAGCAAGTGATCTGTACAGACAATGTGAGGAAACAACAGCAGAATGGAAAGAAAAGAGAATGGAAGAGCGGTATCAGAAATGGAAAGACAAAGCAATGCACGGCCAATATGTACGACAAATGAAAGAAATAACATCAGGGAAGGCATGCTATAGTTGGTTGAAAACAGTCAAGTTGAAGATAGAAACGGAAGCACTACTTGTCGCAGCCCAGGACCAAGCCTTAAACACGAAAGCGCATTCAACGTACATAACAAAAACAGGCACAGATCCGAAATGCAGAATGTGCAAGGCTACAGATGAGACAGTCGCTCACATCCTAACTGGCTGCTCAAAGCTAGCCGGAAACGAGTACGTCAACCGGCACAATGAAGTTGCAAGGATAGTCCATCGAAGCATATGTATGGACTACGACTTGCCCGTATCACGTGAACCCTGGCAGCACGTGCCTATGCCAGTGATAGAAGACAGCGCAGTGAAGATCTTGTGGGACTTCGAGATACGGACTGATAGAAGAATCACAGCAAGAAGACCAGACATAGTGATAGTGGACAAAGCGAAGAAGACTGGCATCATAATCGACATATCAGTACCCGAAGACCGGAACATCAACAACAAAGAAAAAGAGAAAATCACAAAGTATCAAGACCTGAAAATGGAAATACAGAAGCTGTGGAACATCAAAGTAACGTGCATCCCTGTTGTGATCGGATCACTTGGAGCACACACAGGAAAGTTGACGAAGTACCTGAAGGAAATCCCCGGACACCACCATGTACCTCAATTGCAGAAGGCCGCCTTGCTTGGCAGTGCCTATATACTCAGGCGAACTCTTGACCTCCCTGAGTCCTGGTAGGACTCCGAGATCTTGAGCATTGTTCCGACTTGTGAGAGTCGTGTACCAAAAAAAAATAATAATAATCGTACATTTGAAATAGAACCCCAATACTGAAAATCGTGGGGCGTTACAAAGTAGTCAAAAAGTCATCTGAAGTAAGCAAACTTAACAAACCACAATGAAGCGAATAAAGTGATATCGAACATAAATAGTCAATTTAAATGGTGAAGGCATTGTTGAAAAGCTTACACATAGATATCACAAAAGTTTTTTCTCGGCGAGCTGATCGTATTACCGGAAGCATGAAATTTCGTGAGTGGGTCATCATGGGCGGAATGAGATGATGGAGAGGGTGATCACTATCACCATAAATTTTCTCAAAAAGGCGAAAACCAAGCACCTTACGGCGGTAATGAAGTGGGACGAAATTCGCACATTCACAGTGTTTTGATTGACACACAATAGCATGGGATCTTCTTTGAATCTGTTCTATGAGACATTCTGATGCTCTGTCTAGCTCAGTGAAGAGAGGTGCACAATACTCCAGAAGGCTCCGTATGCAGTTCTGGTATACTGCAATCAACTCTTCCCTGGTTACGAATTCTTTCATTTGTCGCAGTGCAAATAGTCGTGAAGATGACCTCTTGCAGACATTGCGAATAATAAACTTTTCGTTAAAGTATATCAACAATTTTCCTGAAATTTCTATGTTAAAATTTGCAGTTACACCAACGAAAAGTGTCTGCTTGTACACTTTACTTCATCCTCTGTCACTGAATGATAACTCATTTGAAAGATCATGATCTGTAGATGATTTCTATAATAACCAGTTCAACAAAATACCAATTTGTGTAACTTTTATGAGCAAAAATTCGAAAAAATGGAGTCAACACCTTAAATGTCACAATTTTACCACTGGAAATACATTGGATTTTGTTATCCTCTCTATTTCCTAAAAGCAAATGATCTGATCCGGCAGACGCGAAGTTTTGCGGAAGGTTAGAGGTGTACTATGCTATGTGAAAGTTTTATGTACTACCTCGTTCCCTGCACAACTTCACTCTAGCTCCCGGACTATAACTCTATAATTAAGAGCCAGTGCTCAAGGGGAGCATGTTCATGCTTCAGGAATGGCCTCAAATGTGTGACTGCCTGTACCGGATGTCGAGGCCAGACATGGTACAACCGTTGTTCCTCATCTGTCGAGACTTTCACCGATGATCTCATTGAAGACGATACAAAACAAGTGACTTATCGAAATGTATTTGATTTCTTCTCCATGTAGAACGTGACACAATCAGTTTCAATAGTGTTTCATTTTTTGGTTGGCGATGAATTTGTTATCTTTCATTTTTTCAAGGATTTTAGTAATAACGAAGACATAATTTTTTTAGCTTCTTGTTAGAAAGATTTCACAATATCGAGATACGTTTTGTTACCATTTTTTAAAATTTGTTTTATTCTAGAAGTCTCACGATATCCAGAACATTCGTTGCTGCTAGTATTTTTTTGAGATTATCTTGTTCCAAGACTTGAAAATACCGAAGACGTTACATTGATGTTGACATGCTGGCATTTGCTCAAACGATTTTACGATACCGAGGATATCATTGTTTTTTCGATTTATTATGATCCAAAAATTTTACGATATCGAAGACATTACTGTTGTTTTTTTAATAAATTGATCATGATCCAAATATATGATATTTGCTAAACTTGCTCCAATTATTCACTAGCAAGATTATTATAATAAATATATATGTTTGACAAATGAGTGTTTTTAATATCCAAAGAATGTAATATGCAGTTTTACCTTCAGCATGATTGGCATAAAGCTAAAACACTACTCCTGAATCCCTAACATGTGTCGACGAATCCATAATTTTTGAATTCTGCGGATGATCAGCTTTCAGGAGATATATATCACATCATGTTTGAATGAAGATATCACATTTCTAAAAAATGAGTAAAAACATGTATTTATTGAACACCCTGTACCTCTGAAAACCAAACCTATGTCGACGAATTCATGATTTTGGAATTCTGTGGATGATTAACTTTCAGGAAATGTATATTACATCATATTTGAGTGAAGATATCACATTTCTAAAAAAAATGAGCAAAAAACATGTATTTATTGAACACCCTGTAGCCTTACAAAAATTCCCCAAAAGCTCGTGAGGATTTTACTATGTTAATCTAGAGAAACTTCCGATTCTAATGGTACCAAACACAACTTGATGTTCTTTTATTCTAGGTGAGCCCTTTTTTCGTCTAATTCGCTAAGACTAAAAGTGTCAGGAGTCGTTTACACGTGCAATATTTTCACTGACACTCGGTTGCAGCAACTTCTAAAAATGTCAACAATCTAGTGTCAGCATCGTTTACACATGCAATTTAGGTGGCAGCAATAAAGTGTCAGCAATAAAGTTTCATGTGTAAACGCACCTTAAGAAATAGACCTTAGCTTGTCAGGTTGAGATCAGCTTGAGACCAAGCAGAAATCAGCTAATTGTCTCATCATTACCGCAATGATATATCTTGATGTAGGCCTCATTAGGCCTTCCACATTTTGTTCCTATTCAAAAGAATGTATGGCTATTTGAGTGGAGGCATTTGTGACACCGCTATCTTACATTATTACATTTGTTATGCATGTAATGTATTACACTAGGTGACATGCCACGCTCAATCACGCGTAATTCACGCGTGAACCACGCGTAATTACACATGACCCTAAACATCCGTGGCTATGCGGGATATTGCTGCAATATAAATTATACAAGGTAGTATAGTTGGCAGTCCTGTTATATAGACTTTGTGTCTCATGTGTCTGCATGTATCAGAGGCTAAACAATGTGATAGGACCTCAATTTCATGCTCAGGGAAGACAGAACATGCTTAGCGGTTCATCCGTGGTTCAAGCGGCAGCGCAGACAACCGTAGACGACGCGCAAACTATAAACGCTCGCCCGCGCGTATTCATAAACATTTCCCATGTTTTAACAGCATCAGATCAAGTGATTTCTGACTCTTAGTGCAGCGCGTATGTACGCGGGTAGAAGAATAGAATGTCCTTAACTACGGATGTTTGGGGTGTTCCGTAATTACGCGTGAATCACGCGTGGCATGTCACCTACACTGTAAACTGTTGGGCACGAAATTTCGCTTGAATTAGGCACGAAATTTAGGCATCAATTCTAACCAACACAAGGCACGAGTAGGCACGAAGCTTATAGTGCCGAGTTCGTGACCATTGATTTTTCTTTCGATTTCATTGGATAAACAAATATATGGTTTGGTGCCTATTAGTGCCTAAGTAGCGACTACTGGTGCCTCGAGGCACTAGAAAGGCACCAACTGGCACGAAATTTCGGCTTCGTGCATAAATTAGTGCCCAACAGTTTACAGTGTAGTGTACAGTGTCGGATTTTCATATGATGCTGACTATTGAGTTCCAACGTTAGAGAAGCAATTCATGAAACACAAAAACTCCATCATTCCATTATGCCATTCTATTGCAATGCGACATGTGGAGAAATGGACCAAGCTCTTAGCCTTGTCAAATATGATCCTTTTAAACTATCGGCGTGTGACCAACACTTTAAAGTTGACTTTTGTGCACATTTTAAAAGCTCTTCACCAAATATCGCTGGACTTGGTTCACTGGAAGTCAAATTTGTGATCACTGCAATCTCCATGATTATCAGCCGCACGGGAAAGCCAGGATATCAGCCTATTGTGCCTATTCAGCCTACAGGCCTTCGGCTTGTTCAGCCATTCCAGATATTATAAGCTAAAAGTTGGGCTATTCCCAGCCACTGACGAGCTCAGCACTGTAAACTGTAGGGCACTAACTTAGGCACGAAGCCCAAATTTCGTGCCAGTTAGCGCCTAGCTAGCACCTTCTAGTGCCTCGATGCACCAGTAGGCAACACTGCACTAACAGGCACCAAACCATATATTTGTTCATCCAATGAAATCGAAGGAAAAATCAATGGGCACGAACTCGGCACTATGAACTTCGTGCCTACTCGTGCCTTGTGTTGGTTAGAATTGATACCTAAATTTCGTGCCTAATTCAAGCGAAATTTCGTGCTCTAGAGTTTTTAGTGTAAACCTTCATAACCTTCCATGAATTCTATGAATTCATAGCATCATAAATGCATGCTTGCAAGGTTTAGCAGGCATACCAGGGATGCAGAGTCCTATCATTTTGATAGGACTCCGACTCCGACGGTTGATAGGACTCCGGCTTCTGATAAGACTCCGACTCCGGGTAGCAAGTATAGCCTAGTTTTTTGAAAAAACTGGTAACCTACATCGTAGATCATTATAAGCTTACCTGAATCTATCTTTAGTGATCATTGCTGTATCAATTATCAATCATTTTCGATGAAGGTGTAGCTAATTTTATCGACACTAATTGTTCTGTATGCGTGTGCGCACGGACGTCGTGTTCTGTACCGTGTGCGCATGGTGTGTGTGATTCGATGCTTACCCGCTGATGACGATGTCACGTGATTGTGATGGTGACAAGTTATATAAAAAAGCGTTGTATTGCGCTTTGTGCGCAACACAACGACTGCGACTGTTGAAACTTGACGAATAAACTTTCCATGTCAGAAGCTGGCGTTCTATAGTATTACTTTCGGAATTTCCAAGACATGGAGCCCAACGTGGTTTCTGCATGGTACTAGTTTTCAATTACTTTACCGTCGGTATTCGTCAGACTGAACTAGTTTGCGGAAGTGCTCCCTGTTCGTCGGTTCCTAAATTGGAGTTCCCTGTTCGTCGGTTCCTAAATTGGAGTTCCCTGTTCGTCGGTTCCTAAATTGGAGTTCCCTGCTCGTCGATACGTTGGTGCTCCCGGTACGTCTGTTCCTGAGGTGGCGCTCCTGAATTCGTACAACTTGGTTAAGTGAGCTAAATCGTGGACAAATGCTTTAAAGACTTGAATTTACGCGTTGTTGGTTATCCAGAAAACTGTTTCAACTGTTCTTGCATGTGAGTACGTGTAGCATTTTAAATTTGCAACAGTAATTGTCAGTACTGCAGTTTTTTGCTGCTACGTCAGTTGTGCTTAAGTTCATATACTCTGTACTGCAGTCTTCTGATACTGTACTTCATTTGTGCTTACGTTTTAAGAATCTAAGGGTATAAGGACAGTTTAGGCGAGTTTCTGCCGTCCATATTCCGGAAAGATGTCTGACCACGAGGAGCCGAAGCTATTTGGCAACGATGAAATGAAATGTAAGGATCTTATACAAAAGCGTGGTAGATTGCGAGCTGTTATAACCAGATATGTCAATACGTCTATGCAAAGCTTGCGTGATGAAGATTCAGAAAGTCTCTATTATCTACGTAAATCCCTACAGGATAAGAATGAACAGTTAGAACAATTGAATGTCGCTATACTTGAATGTATTCACGAGGACCTTTTGGCAAATGATATTGATGAATCTATTCAATACAATGTAAAGGTATCGAGTACTTTGAAGAAAATTGATTTGTTGCATGAACGTCTACGTATGGATAAAAATGATGTAAAGATGGTAGACCCAAAAGTCGCGATTAAGCTACCGAAACTTCAGTTGCCAAAATTCGCTGGAAATAAATTGGAGTTCCAAGCGTTCTGGAACATCTTTGAGACAACTATACTACGTAACCGTACGATTTCAGATGTTCAAAAATTCGCATACCTGTTATCATGCTTAGTTGGAGAAGCAAAAGCAAGTGTATCTGGCTTGACGCTTACAGACGACAATTTCAGACTGGCATGTGATCTACTCGTTGATAAATATGGTCGAAAGGATTCGATTATCCGAGAGCATATGAAAAAATTACAAAATTGTATGCCCCCAAGTTTGAATACGGCTTCTCTCAAACAATTTCTCAGTGAAATCGTGATCCATATGCGATGCTTAGAAAATCTCGGCGTTACGGTAGATCGATACGAAACTATGCTGATACCAGTACTACTTCAGAAACTACCTGAGGATATTCGTTTGCGCATGTTTTCGTCTAAGTCAAAGTTTGCATCTGATATCTATACGTTTGACGGCTTCATCACTCTACTCAGAAGTGAAGTCGAAATACGTGACGAATGTAAAGAAAACAGTGGTACCGGTACTACATGTAAGGCAAAAGTGATTCATGAACGAGACGCCTACAAAGCTGATTCTGCAAGTACGAGTAATGAAAATCGAAGTGCTCTTGAGGGTACTGCTGTTGCCTTGCCTACGGTTGGTAATTCACTTACATGCACATCCGAAAAGACTAACCCCAAAAAAGTCAATAAGTTCTGTGTGTACTGCAACTCCAAAGAACATTTTTCTTCCAGTTGTGGAGTTGTCAAGGATGTTACTGCACGTGTCGATTACCTTAAGAATGATAAACGCTGCTTTCTTTGTTTGCGCAAATTCCACAATGCCAGAAATTGTCGAAATAGAATAAAATGCAACAACTGCTCTCGTTATCATCATATCAGTATATGCCCGATGATAGATAGGCCTACTACTGAAAGAGAGGATAGCCAAGATAAAAAAGTGCCTGCAGCTGATCAGTCACTAACACTCTGTCTTCAAGGCAGTAGTACAGTCATTCTGCCCTCAGCAAAGGTTGATGTTATTTCTCCCAGGACTGGCAAGGAAATACGCATACGTGTTCTGTTTGATCAATGCTCCACCCGAACATTTATTCGAGAGGATTTATGTAAGGAGCTAGGTATAACCCAGACGGCTATGAGAAGGTAAACGTAAATTCCTTCGGCTCCGAAGATTTTGTACCTCATTCGTTAGGACGAGTCAGATTTGAGATAAGGAAAATTGGAGGCACAGAACAAATACCTTTGACAGGAAATTTGATAGCATCCATTTGTTCTACTCGACCTACATATCGATTGTCCAAATTAGAGCAATTCTCAGAGTTGGATATGGCGGATGAGTACGATCCACGAGACAATACAATGCCAATATCAATCCTAATAGGTGCTGATCAATATTATGAGATTATCACGGACTGTATAGTTCGAAGTTTGAACGGACCGGTAGCCCTATCAAGCAAAGTGGGATGGTTGGCATCCGGGGTATTGACACTGAATGAGGACAATGTTGACATTGACACTGCTGATTGCTACATGGTGTCAGACCACATCATACGAGATGAACTTGAGACCTTTTGGTCATTGGAACACTTAGGCATCGCTGCTGCAGACTGCGATAGAATTCGAGATGATTTTCTGACAGAAGTTTCGTATGACGAGATCAAGCAATCATACAGTGTTCAGCTGCCGTGGAAATTGGACAAGAGGGATGTTAGCTTGGATACAAATTTTGAAATATGTTTTGGGAGACTGAATCGAGTTCTGAAGCAGTTGCGTAGTTCACCAGAGATTCGGGAAGAGTATGAACGCATTCTGAAGGAACAACTCGAGAAAGGCATCATTGAGCCTGCCCATGACACGCCTTCAGGAACACTGTTACATTATTTGCCGCATCAACCAGTTGTCAGGCCAAATGCTGAGACTACTAAAGTTCGCATTGTTCTCGACGCGTCTTGCAAGCGAAATGGATCTTCATCATTGAATGACAATTTGAACAAAGGACCTTGCTTACTGCCAGAAATTCCGCTACTGTTGGTCAATTTTCGTTTGTACAAGATAGCAATTCTAGCCGATATTGAGAAGGCGTTTCTACAAGTTGAAATTGACCAATTGATCGTGATGTTCTGCGGATATTGTGGCCAGAGGATCCTAACAATCGAAATTCGAGACTTCTAGTCTATCGTTACAAGACGCTTGTCTTCGGTTTAACTTGCTCACCGGCTATCTTGGACACAATCATTCGCCTGCATCTTGAGAAGTACCGCATTGAAGAACCTCAATTGATTTCGAAAATTCAAAATGAGATATATGTCGACAACCTCATTTCAGGTGCAAACACAATGGAAGAGGCTGAAAACATATTCCGGAATTGCAGAAGAATGTTCGCCAGTGGACACTTTAACTTGCGTCAATGGAAGTCTAATGATCGTCCATTCATTGAGTTTGTGGAGCATAATATGATCGATCACAGTTCTAAGAAGACAGAAAAATGCCCCTCAAATGATGAACACAAAGAAGTTTCATCGGACCCTAGCTTCGCTGAGACGGATTTGAATCCCATCGCGTCTCAGGTTCAGCATGACAAAGTTCTAGGCGTGATGTGGGACAGTTCCAATGACGAGCTTGTGATTGACTTGAGGTTCCTGAAGTCGTTTGAAACGTTAAATTGTCTAAAACGAGATTTGTTGCGGATAACGGGTATGATATACGATCCGTTAGGGATACTATCGCCAATAATGATCACTCCGAAATTACTATTTCAAAAGGTCTGCAAATCTAAAGTGTCATGGAGTTCCTCCATTGATTCTGACCTTGATGCAGA
Source organism: Prostheceraeus crozeri (assembly GCA_907163375.1). Lineage (NCBI taxonomy): Eukaryota > Metazoa > Platyhelminthes > Polycladida > Euryleptidae > Prostheceraeus > Prostheceraeus crozeri. The sequence continues at coordinate 125,605 of CAJQUW010010226.1, forward strand.
GTGAAGAGGTTGGATTCGAGAAGCTAGTCATGTTATACTGAGATTACCTCGCTGTATATTCGATAAAAATGTTCGTGTTGAAAATGTTTCTTTACATGGCTTTTGCGACGCTTCCACCGTATGTTATGCTGCTGCGGTTTACGTGCGGATTGTGTATTCATCAGGAACTGTTGACTGTTATTTGCTGGTGGCAAAGTCGAGACTAGCTCCAACTTCGAAGCCACAAACAATTCCGAGGTTAGAATTGCTTGGTGCACTGATCTTGTCTCGCATGATTTCTAAATTTATTCCAGCATTCCAGAATTGCGAAATGTTTTGTTGGAGTGACAGCAAGAACGCTATTTACTGGATACGGCAGAATCACAAAGTTTGGAAAACCTTTGTCGAAAACCGCGTTAGAGAGATCAGAAGTTTGACAAACACAAAGTCATGGAATTTCATACCAGGAGACCAGAATCCAGCTGATATAGCCACTCGTCCAATTCGTGCTTCGTCTCTCATTAACCAAGTTCGTTGGTTTAAAGGACCAGACTGGTTATACGAATCTCAAGAGCACTGGCCACAGGATGAATTGAAATTCGAAGAGTCTGTGAACGTGATCGAGGTGGAAGAAGTTGCCGAGGATTCCTGCTTACAAATTAACGAAAACCACAACTCAATGTTGAATATGATCGATATCTCAAGATACAGCTCCTATATCTTTCTATTGAGAGTTGTTGCATACATTTTGAGGATTTCCCCCTCCACGACAGACTCTGACCGAGACATTGAGCTAAGTGCTGCAGAGATAGAGAATTCCGAGATACGCTTGATGAAGGAATTACAGCATGTTGACTATCCCAAAGAAGTGTCTCACCTAAATAATGGTACTATCAGTACAAACCTCAGCAGAGGCTTGCGACTTTTCATCGATGAAAACGGATTAATTCGCTCAAAAGGTCGTCTCTCAAGCTGTTTCCCTCCAGAATCAAATTGTCCAATCTTACTTCCCAGAAACGAACATTTTTGTGAAATATTTGTGAATGCTATGCATGAAAAACTATTGCATGGGGGAGTAAACAGCACGTTGGCAAAGATTCGTGAGAAATTTTGGTTGCTGCGAGGACGGCAAGTGGTGCGAAAAGTTCTCAGAAAGTGTATCTGGTGCAAAAGGATAAATGGACTGCCATACCGTTCAGCTCCTACACCTGATCTCCCTGACTGTCGCGTGGAACAAGTTCGTGCATTCAATACGGTTGGCCTTGATTACTGTGGACCTCTGAGGTACAGTAAGGGGGAGGATGTGGTAGAGAAGAGCTACATCTGTTTGTTCACCTGCACCTCAACAAGAGCGTTACATTTGGAATTAGTACCAAATATGAGCGCAAATGCCTTTCTAAGAGCCTTCAAAAGATTCGTCGCACGTCGTGGAATCCCAGCCATGATAAGTGACAATTTCTCTTCGTTCAAAAGAGCATTCGCAGAACTTAACGCAGTTTCAGAAGATTCAGCCGTGAAGAAACTGGCAACCGACAAGAGAATCACATGGAATTTCATCACTGAATACAGTCCTTGGGAAGGCGGATTCTACGAGAGAATGGTAAAAGAAGTTAAGGACTGCCTGAAGAAAGTCTTAAAATTCAAAGTGTTGAACTATGATGAATTGCAAACGGTAATCATAGAAGTCGAGTCGGTGTTGAATTCCCGACCACTCTGCTATGTTGGAGACCAAATTGAAGAAATCATCACACCCTCGCATTTCGTGGTGCTGAAGAGACTTACAAAAGAGCCTTCGGTGAATTCATTTCCAATCATCCAAGAGCCAAACCTGTTGAAAATGCTGAAAAGTACAAGGCGTCTGTTAGAGCAGTTCTGGCGTGTTTGGTACGAGCGATATCTGTCATCATTGAGAGAACGAAAGATATCATATCCTAGAGGTGCCGATATTTCGCCAAAGGTTGGAGATGTGGTACTAGTCAAAGAACACAAGCCTCGTTTGATGTGGAAGGTCGGTCGGATTACCTCATGTCGAAGTGGTCGGGATGGAGCGGTGCGGTCAGCATCTGTGCGGGTTTTGGACGGTGGGGGCAATCCTAGACTAGTCCGAAGACCCATAAGATTCCTCATACCACTTGAGACCTCAGAATGCATTTCTTGAGCTCGAATTGTTTCTTAATCACATGTGCTATTCATACTAACAGATTTAAATGCTTGTATACATGTACACACATATTCGACATATTTGCTTGAATAGTATGATCGTCATTCTTTTTCGCTTCTATTTGTTCTTGTCTCAGAAGAATTTGACACACTGTACATATTATGCTACCGGACTCTTGCATAGCTGTATGCATTAATGAACTCTTCAAACTAACCGTTACGTGCCTCTACTTCTCCTGGACATCGGTGATGGCTATATTGAAAGTGTGTAAAACAATGTGTAAAGTGTTCCTTACTTGAGTTTGAATGGTGGGGGTTCAAAAGTCGCCACATGTGTGACCATGTTTGTACGGTTTGCTATTTTGTAGACAATTGTGGTATACATTTTTGATGTGAACTTTTATGTAATGACTTTTACGAGTTAAATTTCAATATAAAAGTGTTTTCCCCAATATTGTGTAAAACAGGGGGAGTGTAGCTAATTTTATCGACACTAATTGTTCTGTATGCGTGTGCGCACGGACGTCGTGTTCTGTACCGTGTGCGCATGGTGTGTGTGATTCGATGCTTACCCGCTGATGACGATGTCACGTGATTGTGATGAAGACAAGTTATATAAAAAAGCGTTGTATTGCGCTTTGTGCGCAACACAACGACTGCGACTGTTGAAACTTGACGAATAAACTTTCCATGTCAGAAGCTGGCGTTCTATAGTATCACTTTCGGAATTTCCAAGACAGAAGGTTTATCAAATGTCGCTTTAAGTTGGATGCATGCGACTCGGCTCCTCCCATCATGTTGATGTGTGCTTCACATACAGTAGTTTTCTCCAGTCCCTGCCAGGCAGGAAAATCCCCCATCCTTCTCCAAAAAATATGAGTACACTTTCGATTTTAATATGCGCTTTGGAGGAGAGATCACACACGATTTGCGTGAGGGTAAGAGGTAATGTTATCAAACATAATTGGTATTTCATTTTTATCTCTGACGTGACCTCTGGTGCGTATGTGTGATCGAGGCTAGGCAGGCTTGTCTTCTGTACTAAATCACCGAGTGAAAGACAATCCTTTTTTCGCTATAACTGTTCATTTCCTCAACTATTACAAACTTTGCATGCAACAGAATCTCTGTACTTTTGTTTGACGGAGAAAGTTGACATCATGACAGTGACAGCTACGCACGAGGATGAATAATTTGTTTGTAATATATTTCGGGTCTAGTTATAGGCTGGAGTCCGGAGTCCTATCATTTGATAAGACTCCGGGACTCCGACTCCGCATCCCTGAGGCATACCTGAAGAAAACAGTAATCAAAACATTAATAAGCATGGGGTCCATTATAAAGTTTAATGCAGTTCAGGATGTTAGCCACTAACCCATGGTTGCATGAAATAGGCCTACGAGGCTGAACACGAGCTACTACCCAAGTTGCAAGAGTGTATCTAGCTAATTATGAGATTTTGTAGGTACAAGAGTGTATAGCTAAGTTGAATCCGCAATAAGTGTAAAGGACAACCTCTATATTGAGACGTTTCCCAGACCTCTGACGGGAGCCCGTCCCAAACCTACACTGTAAACTGTAGGGCACTAACTTAGGTACGAAGCCCAAATTTCGTGCCAGTTAGCGCCTAGCTAGTACCTTTCTAGTATCTCGATGCACCAGTAGGCGGCACTATGCACTAATAGGCACCAAACCAAATATTTGTTCATCCAATGAAATCGAAGGAAAGATCATTGGGCACAAACTCGGCACTATGAACTTCGTGCCTACTCGTGCCTTGTGTTGGTTAGAATTGATACCTAAATTTCGTGCCTAATTCAAGCGAAATTTCGTGCCCTAGAGTTTACAGTGTAAGCTCAAATTTCCAAAATCAAGATGATTTCAGTTTTATCCTTAATTGCATAGCCTAATTGCACAACCTAGCCTTTGTCTAGATTGTTGGCTAATAGAGGTGAATCCCGAATCCGGGATCAAGGAAAGTTGCATTTTGCAAGCTTTGGTGTGAATGCGACTTACAAGCGATTAAAGCTGAAGGGCAAATGAGTGAATTTGTATCCTTACCTTTTCTGTCTACTTTTTCTGAAATGATTTCTAGCTTCTTTGTCAAAATGGACAACGCATTCTTCACGTTTTCAGCGAAACGCTCTTCCTTTTCAAACTTGTTTGAAATTTGTCGAAGTTTTTCCTCATAGCCATTTTCATCACCTTTGGGGAATGCTTTCAACAGCTGGTTGAAGACTCTAACATTCTCTTGTGTTTCCTTCTCCCATTTTTCTTCAACTGCGATGCTGATAGCTGCATTTGTCAAGAGCCACACATTTGGCCAAAGCCACACAGAAAAACGGACCATTTCTAAATGCATTGCCTTATTTCTGCTCCAAATAGATCGCCGACGTCTGCAGAATATTTGTAGTCAAAGATGATTTGTTGGCGACACAAACACTCTGATATGTAAGATAATACATGTAAAGTTCAAAGTTACATATGTTGTTATGTCGCAGTTATGAATTATCTCGAAAATTTTAAATCTCAAAGCGAATAGGATATCCGGTGTGTTTGATCTGCCTTGAACTGTACCAACTGTTGCATTATACATAACAAAGTGATAAATGCTACACTGTTGACTTCAGCTTACGAGTGATGTTAATAAACAGTAGTCAAATAATTATTGGAAGTACAGAAGTAATGAAGAGTTGCTTGAATTCAGTAAAACCTACTAGCATCGTTCCACCGCCAGAACGAGTTTCTGCAGTGAACTTTCCCGGTACAATTTCTCGAAAACAAAAGCTGCTGCACTGTAATAATTAATTAAATTGTATTTGCATAATAAATACAATTTATTTGTATTTACAAAATGTAATAACTACGAGCGTGCTTAATTCCGCACTGTATATTTATTTTCACAAATTCTATATAAAAACTCGCCGAACGTATTCTATGGAAAACACATGCACATCAGCAGAGACAGCTTGCGCAGACACTGCTGCTTGCAGACACCAACATTGCACTTGGAAACATGTTTCCGAAGTTTTTCTGTCCGCATTCCTGTGACAACTCCTGCAGTGAAGACGTTTTCGATGCCAGGTCAACATCCGATCCACAGGACCAACTGTACCAACTGGAGCATCTCTTTCAGACACTGCACCGTGCACCAAATCGAGGGCTTTCCTGGAACAGTCGTCGCCTGTGACTCTTCCAAGCCTCATCTTCAGGATGAATGTGAGAGAGGATGACGTAGACATTGTATGCTGCCAGATCCAAAAGGTTTCCAAAAACAACCATTGGCCATCTTAGAGATTTTCTGATGGCCGATTACGTTCGAATAAAATTGTCAATATTGTCTCCGCTCCCTTCATCCTGCTGCAATCCAGGATAAGTTGGGACTTCTTGTCATCCCTGAATCATGATGAAACGTTGACATAAGGATGACATTTTTTCGTCTTTTTGGTACTAGGAGACTGCAGCGTCGTGTCGCCTTGAAATGCAAAAACGTTGGAGAGTTTCATTCTTTCTCGGATGTCCGTCAACATAATAGTCGAAAGAATGGGCTTGTTTCTTCTAACTGGTCCGATATATGTCAATTTTCTTTGAAGCAGAGAGTTGCAGAGGTAGATATTTGAGACGAAATTGTCACCGGTGCAGTTGTGTCCTGAGTCGCTGAGATGTTCTGTGAGTTGCAGCACAACGCGAGCACCCTCTGGGCGGTGACCGTGTTTCCTTATGTGCAACTCGAAATTCATGCAGTGTGATGTTTCAACATCCGCACAAATCCACAGTTTTATGCCGTGCTTCCCAAGCTTGGGTGGTAAATAAATCAATTTTGAAAGGGCATCGTCCACAATAAACCAGCCATTCATCAGGATATGGCTTCTCCGGGAGAAAATGAAGCTCGAAACTCTGCTGCCATTTTGTAGGCAGCAGAGTCTATAGGCTTGTCTATATTTCGACGCTCAGGGTGATTCACTTTTGAATCAAAGCGCAAAAGGCGAGTCAAGGCTTCAAATATATCTCGCGTATCTTGTGGATGGTTCGCACAGTTTGAGACGGAATTGCTCATTAGAAAACAATGAAACTAGTTGACGCAATTATCTTTCACTGGTGCCTGGTCAACGCGAGGTGTTTCAAATTATTCAGTCAAATTGAGTGGGGTCTCTATCGACCCCATTGCTGGTCATTAACTTTAGAAATAAAGTTTGCTTAAATAGAGAATGAAGTACAACAGTTATTGAATAGCGGAAACTTATGGCGTGTACCCAACATGCATTACGACAAAGTCATGGCATTTGAGGAATAATTACGCCGGGCAGTATTTGAGATACATGTCCGCTAACATGGTCTGGGGTCTCAGTTTAATAAGTAAAAGAATCCAGTGTCATCTAAGTTTGCTGTCTGACTTTTAAAACTAATTTTGATTACAATTATAGCCTAAGGTGGGTGAGGTGAATAAGGCCCACCTAACAGACTTAGAGCTCTACAGTCTTGAATTTTTTATTAAATACTATGAATTTATATTCAAATTATCTATTTCTGGTGCAGCTGACATGTGTGAGAAGTTCATGTCGATAATTGTAAAACTTCTGGTGCACGAGCAAAAAGATGAAAAATCACCGACTGAGCCTTATTACCGACACGTGTAGGAAATAAGGCTCACTTTTGATTTCATTTAATGTCATCAATTTACGTAGCTTATAAGTCATTTCTAACATTTGGCTATATACAATGGATTATATTCACCTGGTACGCAAATAGGTATAATGAGGTTATATATAATATGTTCTCATAATTCAGAGTTAGGACTTAAGTTATATGCACATATGTAAAGAAGAAAAACCAAGATTGCTCATTAAAATGCATCGACTTTTATTGAAAAACAAAAGATATTTTTAACACGATGAAAAAATAATTACTGATGGTAAAACCTTGTATTTGGTAGCCATAACCTCTCTGTTATGTTATCAATCATAAACACAGACTTTAGGCCTACACATTGGAGCAGTCAGGACAAACAAATGGAAATTCATCTTCGTCACTTCCATGACTAAAGCCAATACATTCTTTGTGTACCTAATCAGTTATCACATGCTATACACTGTCTCATAGGCCTTTCCAACTTTTCATCTTCCTAACAAATTTTTCATACCACGATTCATTGCTAGCTTGCTCAGCGTTTTTACAACTAAGCTTAGGCCTACTGTTTTGTTTCTTGGAGAACAGGTGTTTGCTTGAAGCGTTTTTTATTAGCAAAAAGTTCTTTTGTAAGCAGTTGTGTTTTGTAAGTAAGACTACGCTTACGTTTACGTGGATCTGACTTCCGTTGGATTTTCAGAGTGCTGATTATACTGTGATAGGCCCGGGCCTAATTACCAGTATTCTGTATGGGCCTTATTGGCTACATTGACATCGTTTTATAATCAGTATTTTTTCGTACTTTCCCCCGAACTCAAAAATCAAACTACTATAGAGAGGATACGCCAGAGACAATTTTCCATGTCAAGAGCTCATCTACACCAATAATTAGTGTCATGAAATCCTTGAACAAATGAAGAGCAAATATTAGATCAAGGAAGAAATTTGAATGCTCTTTTTTTGAGATGCTGTAGAATCTGATCCACTATACCAAAATCTATAAAACGTCTGACACTTATTTAAAATAAGATATATTTTCATTTCTTTTTTGCTGCGCTTAAATTCGTTAAGCAGTTTCCGAGATCTAGCAAGTGGTCCTCATTACCAGCTGGGCCTTATTCACCTCAACCACCTTATATGGACCTTCTGACATAAATCGCATATACGTTTTGGAGCTTTGTTTAAGAATCTGTCCATCAAATTCTTAAAAGCTTTTTTGCATTGATTCATAATTCCATGTCTATTTACATGAATCTCTCATAGAGCAGTTATCTAGAAAACAGAAGTAGAAATGCACTTGACTATTTTAGGAGTGGCATGGGCATTATTTCTTATAATTGCATTTTACGGAAACAATTAGTCAATGGGTCTAAATGGAAGTTGGAGTTTCTGCATACGGGACAGTTTTCGTTTGCCTAAACAATCTAAACAGAATGAAAGACTTTTGGCAAAGAAAGCGTCTCTCATTGTCGTTAGTTCAACGAACATAAATTTATGCATTTTTTCGTTACCGTGTCATCTTAGTGTGTGCGCGCGTGTTCCCTCGAATGAATTGCTCTGCCATAGGCTTACGGATAAATCGGCTAATGACCATGCAGTTCTCTATCGAATTTTAAGTTCATTCGAGCAATGGGTCCTATACCTGAATGCGATTCGACAGCTACGATTGTACCGATTGCCAGAAATCTACTTCGTTTAAGTAGGAATCATTGCTTTTATTCAAGTTCGGAATCAATACAAAGTCATTGACATAAAAAAAGAAAAAAAATACTTAATTATTTTCAGCCATCCATTACAACACAAAACCAATGTCAAATTACGCTCTACTGTGGTAGGCTAGGTAACATTTTTGAAAATGATATAAAGCTTACATGTAAGTAATCACAACTATATCATGCTGGAATTTAACGAGATGGCTGACCATAGACTTCTATGGCTGGCATACAGCATAGAAATATCAACTATAAATATCTATCAACCGTATGAACATCATTCATAGAACTATGAAAAAGACATGTCATAGAAATGCACTATGCATAACTACGCATGTAGGCACCATGTTCACGTCATAATATCCTGCTCCCATTAAATTGGGCGAACTTCGTTTCGTCCAAGAATTGTTCATCAGCTTTTCCTTCTTCAAGTATGAAGTTTCTGGATTTGTCGTGTCACAATGCCTTTTATCGTTTTCAGACGAAAGTTCTGATGATACCATCTTTGCCAGTTATGGTTTCAATCACTCTTCCCATGGGCCAGGTAGGTCTTATCATTTTATCTTCTGAGATGAGACAAACATCACCTGTCTTTGGTGTTCTTTGTTGCACCCTCCATCGACTTCTTTGACCAAGATTTGGTAAATATTCACTTGACCACCTTTTCCAAAAGTGAGACAAGAGCATTTGTAGATGCTTGAATCTCTTATATAATTTCACTTCTTGTGTCGGGGTAATCAAAGGCAAAAAGGTGTAAAGGACGTCCCAAACATAAGTGAGCCGGAGTTATTGGTTGTGGATTCATTGCATCACTGCCAATAAGTAATGGGAAGAAGACAATTCCAGGACACCGAAAAATTCAGAAAAATTGGTATTTTTAAAAACGACTAAATTCATGAATTTTAACTCTTTTTTCAGGTTTTTAAGACCTTAATTCATAAATTTAGTCCATTTAAAAAGTACCATTTTTTGAAAAATTGGTATTTTTAAAAACGACTAAATTCATGAATTTTAACCCTTTTGCAGGTTTTTAAGACCTAAATTCATAAATTTAGACCGTTCCAGGACACCGAAAAATTCAGAAAAATTGGTATTTTTAAAAACGACTAAATTCATGAATTTAAACCCTTTTGCAGGTTTTTAAGACCTAAATTCATAAATTTAGACCGTTCCAGAACACCGAAAAATTCAGAAAAATTGGTATTTTTAAAAACGACTAAATTCATGAATTTAAACCCTTTTTCAGGTTTTTAAGACCTAAATTCATAAATTTAGTCCATTTAAAAAGTACCATTTTTTGAAAAATTGGTATTTTTAAAAACGCCTAAATTTAAGAATTTTGGTCATTTTTTCAGGTTATGAAGACCTAAAATCATAAATTTAGGGGTTTTTAAAAATACCCGATTTTTCAAATTTTTCAAAATCTCAAATTTGAGATTATGAAATTTTACACCCCCAAAATCATGACCGTTCAAGGACACCGAAAATCATAGAAGTTAAGAATCTCAAATTTGAGATTATGATTATTTTTATCCTCAAAATCATGACCGTTCCAGGACACCGAAAATCATAAAAGTTAAGAATCTCAAATTTAAGATTATGAAATTTTATCCATTTTTCAGGTTTTTAAAATATGAGATAACTAAAATTATGTGTCTAATAATATTTGAAGGAATCGGCATATTCTTAACAATAAGTTTAGGTGCTTTAGCAATTGCTATATCTTCAGGTGTTTTAGTAATTCCAGTAGTTGCTACTGCTTTGCACTTAGATGATCACTCAATTGTAGAGAACATCTGCTTCTCGCATTTATGAAGAAAAGCATTTCAAAGCAAAGAGCTGTGACCCCCACTCAAACATTTGAAAGGAAACAATGTATTAAAGAACAAACAGCTGCTACACCCACTTAGACATTTGTAAGACGTGGAATATATATTCAGCAAATCCTACTCCAGCTGCAGTGCCGTGAAACAATACACAACAACAATAATCGATATGGCTATTTCAAACAATTGTGCTGAAGACTTATTTAATTTAACAGTGTTTCTTGTCAGTGAAGGTTGCGCCAAAACGCTTTCGTCATATATTTCTCAAAATGAGTCAAGATTAATTTGAAGATAGAAGACAACAACAGTTGCCGGTGAGGATGAAGAAATTACGTCAAGAACTAATGGAGAATATTGTTGAAAGGTTTGAATTTACAGATTCTTTGGAGAATTTATAGAGCCGAATGGTGGAGAGGATAATACAACTGTAAACTTACGCAAAATCTTGTTGCATGAAAAAAGAAACAATTCACTCAGTGTTATGTGTAAAATTTTTATCGGCAAACACATCAACTATCTGCTCTCTCTTTGTGGTAATGACAAAACATATTTTTATAGTCTCTTAAAGCAAAATGAGATCAATTACCGAAGTTTCATTTGTTATGAAATTAGGTAAATTAGCAGACAAATTTCCTAAGCTTTGTAGGGTGACTGTTCCTCTTGTACTTTTAAAACGCAACCTAACCATATCGGAAGATTGTCTACAAAGGGATAAATGGAATTTTGGATGTGAAACTCCGCTATTGTTGCTAGCGTGCGATACGGCCGCACGACACTTTATTTTCAATGTTTAGACCTATGTCATTTCATTATAATTTTCTTGAACAATGGTGCGCCATTCAACTAAAATACCGCGCTTCAACCAATTAGAACGCGTTCACGCCGTGGACATGAGTCGCGTTGTGAATAAAACTTATCATTCTTCAATCTCTCTGTTTTATATGCAGTACTATTTCCTGTTGCAATACATACAATTACTATGCCATTCAGTTACAATACCGTGCTTCAACCAATTAGAACCCGTCCACGCCGTGGACATATCTTCATGCATTCTGTGAATGTATTCAAAGTGAATGTATGCAAAGTGGATGTAACCAAATTGAAATAACCATGCGTTGTTTTTAATTTCACATTTACGGGAATATAATTGAAACAATACACTTTATTCCATTTAAAATGAGCAAAATAAATGAGTTCTTAAAAATATATGGAACGCAAACAACAACGAATTTTGATCTAAAGAAAATTGCTAATCAATTGGGAATAAAGAATTTTCACATATTGATGAGGGACGAATTACAATTCCTGAAAAATAACCCAACTGTAAATTTTGTAA
>CAJQUW010010227.1:0-23424 GCA_907163375.1 Prostheceraeus crozeri
CAGTCGAGAAACCATTGTGAGCCTAACTTATAAAGTATCCGGTAACGTGAAACTAAGCCAATATAGCGGCCCCGTTGAGATACCTCACGATTCCCATCGCGTTTGTAAAAGAGAGCTCGAATGCTTGAAAATGATCATGATAGTTTTAAAAACAGTGTATCGAATTCCGGCAATTCCTTATAACCAATCCTTCCTCTAATGCCTTTCTCCAATGAGTGGGAGCACTTTCAGGCAGCTCAACACATTCTTTCGCGAAATGAGTCAATAGTTTTAAAGAATCACCTGTTCCCACATTTTGGAAAAAGTCACTCGCATTTGTCTCATATTGCTATACCCTGATGTAGACATAACCCATAAACTGTGGGAAGAATGGAACTTGAAGATAAAAGCCAATCATCACCATAATTCAAGGTTTGAAAGTAGAACGTATTTCCAATCCTTGCACCTTTCGTGTCCGGACGAAAGCTTCAAGAGATCTTGCTCAAAAACAGCGTCACCTTCCTCTCTGTATTGTATTCTACATTTTCGTTGAGGTCATGGTTTCAACAGAGTACTAATTCGGAGCTTTCAACAGCGCAAATGAATTGTCACTTGAAAGTGGTTAAAATATCATTAAAGCGTCTTCCTTATAAACAGCCATATATATGGATCATCAATCAAAGTGAATGAAGTGTCACTTTATGATTCGCTAACCTATATATATAACATTGCAGCAGTTGCTGCTAATCCTTCCAAGCGGACTATTGATTACACCATTAAGTACTGTTTCCAATAGTCATTTATCATACTTAGAAACCCACCACCACGCGCTGAATTAACAGTTTCGCCTTTTTTCTTATCATAACTCCTTGGATTTGAAAACTTTTTTATGCTATTCAAAGAGCCAGCATTCAACAGAGGATGTAAATAGGTAGACATTTGTGTATTGCAAAAGCTAAATCACGAATGAAATCATCACTTGAATTTTGAATCAATTTACACTTCTTCTTATTATCATGTATCCTGTTTAACTTTCGCAACGCCTTTTTAAACTGACTTGAAGGTTTGAAGGACCGTTTCGATGACGAGAAGATGCCTTCCTTTTACAGACATTTTTATTCTAATATGGAAATAGATAATACAATTACAATTTTTGCTTAGTACTTACAACATTATATACAAAAGTTACAAGCATTCACAGAGTTTGTTGCTCGTATGGTACGTATAAAATTACATAAAACACTTAAGCAAGTTGTAGAGGGAAACTGATATACACTCACATCGGCTAGATCAGAGTCTCATTTGTAGCAGTTATATCTGTCAATGTCTTTCATTAGATGTTTTGAAATAGGACAGCACATACAGCAAGGCTTTAAATGGAAAGTCTTTAAAATATTGGCATAGTATGCCCGCAAACTGATCACCTCAGAATGTCCTTGAGCAGCCACATTGATGCTTACTGATGGCGGTCCACTGAACAAGTCCAGTTTGCACTTCTCACCCTTCTCATCATAGTAGCTGGAGGTGATAATGTCATGGAGACATGTGTTGATTTCCGATGGATACTGCTGCACCAACAGCGAGAGTATTCCGGTACAATCTCCGTTTGAGATAGTGCGAAATACTTCGTTGAGCCAGAATCTTGCAACTCGTGTAAGAGCGTTGTTCACGACTCTCATTAGCATTTCTGCACCACAACGATCCTCGCCGCAGCGGAAATACTTCACTATTTCCTCCATCAGATCCACCAAATCCGCTTTATAGCCAGTTATATTCACGCAGAATAAAATATATTGCCCTGTGTAAGAGTTGACTTCGGTAAATTATTGAAATGGGAAATGTTGGTAGTGAACGACATGCTGATTGACATTGTATTCGCCTCAAATTATGCTTGAAATAGAACGGTACAATGTCCTCCTTATATAGAAAAGTCACACAAAACACAATAGTGACCAATCACAGACCTGCATGATGACTCATCATGAACGATATACAGTGACTGTTGAAGATATTTCTTCATCGCAAAGGGGACAAGATAAGTTTCAAAGGGTACCATAACATGTTGAACACATAACGCTATGAGAACATGGCAAAAGAGAAGTGATCGTTCCTGTTTAAAACATTTAACGCAGTTCCGTTCACATAATAATTTAAATGTCTTCTTGTTCTAATTTCCTTCTGAAGTCACTTTTATTGGGAGAACTTTTTATTAAAACACTGTCAATGTCTCCTTCTTTCCATATCGTTCCAATTTGATCCTCCTAATTTCACTATCATTGCAGTGTAGCATGGAGAAATCCTCTATCCACCTACGATCCAAATTGTGATTCATAGCATGCTCATCTAGATCCATTAGTCGATCAACTAAATCACCAGCGTTGATATTTTCACTGAGATTTGTTACAGTTTCTATGGCTTTGAACGAATATCCAAGGTCTCTTGCGACAACCCACGACGTTGGGATACTAGTCATCATTATGTATGTTATCAAAAACTATCTCATATTTATAGCATAGTTTGTCTACGTAAAAGGAAAATCAATGTATCATCTTGATTACAATGGTTGCAATAGTCACAATAGTCGCAATTGAGCAAACCCATTCAAAATCAAACAACGGACGTCTATCGGTACGTACCCAAGTGCTCAGAACCAAACCACACAAGTTCGATCATAGACGTTCCGAAACACAGTGTACCAAACACATGTACCTATCCAGTAAAACAGATCTCATACAAGTTCCTATTGATAACACTGAATTATACATGTACCTATCCATGTGCCTATCGATAACTAAAGTATACATGTACCTATCCATGTACCTATCCATGTACCTATCCATGTTCCTATTGACAACAGTAAACTTTACATGTACCTATCCATGTACTATTGATAACACTAAACTTTACATGTACCTATCCATGTACCTATCCGTGGCAAGTAGGGCACAGTTTTCACTACTCGTGTGTGATGGCTCCTACAAAGCGGATATTAAAATCGAAAGAGTACTCATACTTTTTGGAGAAGGATGGGACATTTTCCTACCTGGTAGAGACTGGAGAAAAACCGTGTGAAGCACTCATCAGCAAGATGGCAGGAGCCGAGTCGTATGCATCCAACATAAAGCGACATTTGATAAACTTTGATCGAAAATGATTGATAATTGGTGCTGCAATGATCACTAAAGATAGGTTCAGGTAAACCTATAATGAACTATGCTGTAAGCTACCAGTTTTTTCAAAAAACTAGGCTATATATGCTTGCCACCCGGAGTCGGAGTCCTATCAAAAGCCGGAGTCGGAGTCCTATCAACCCCCGGAGTCGGAGTCCTATCAAAAGCCGGAGTCGGAGTCCTATCAACCCCCGGAGTCGGAGTCGTATCAAAAGCTGGAGTCGGAATTCTATCAAAAGCCGGAGTCGGAGTCCTATCAACCCCCGGAGTCGGAGTCGTATCAAAAGCCGGAGTCGGAGTCCTATCAACCCCCGGAGTCGGAGTCCTATCAAAAGCCGGAGTCGGAGTCCTATCAAAAGCCGGAGTCGGAGTCCTATCAACCCCCGGAGTCGGAGTCCTATCAAAATGATAGGACTCCGCATCCCTACTGCAAACTGTACACTACTAAAAATAGCTAACATAATTTTTAAACTTTGATGAAAAGCTTCACACAAAATATCCGTTGCTATCTTTTAAAAATTATCAGATAAACAGCGTTTGTTTTTGTGGATATTAACAGTTTTGACTGTAAAAAAACACTTAAACTTATTTTAGTTGTTAAGTTTCGCAGATACAGTTCAAGTTTCAGTTACAGCACTTACATGCCGAGCGGCATTTTTCCAATATTTCTCCCAAACATTCTCTGTCAAATGTGTAATAAAGTTATGGAACATCGTCGATTAAGATACATCACATAATAAGCTGACCGTCAATGAATATCGTCAACTGCACCCCTAACATAGAACAACGGTGAATGGCTCCGAGAATGGTCTGCACATGACCTGCTACGATTCTGGTGAAAAAACAAATATCAATGAATGATTAATGATAGTCATTGGTAACTTAATCTTTGTATATCTTTAATATTGAATTTCAAGTATTTTCTTACACTTACTGAAATCTGTCCGACTCGATTTGAATATTTCCTTGAATTGCTTTATTTTTAGCTGTTCCAAGGAAAAACAGTAATTTGATCTTCCATCCGAAGACATTGCTCATAGATCCATACGTCTGTCGAATGAGGTTTCGGAGATTTTCACGGTCTGTCCTGATGTGAACTGCAATCAATATGTCAACTCTTCCTTCACAAGTTTTCCGAGGATTAGAAAGGTACTTAGAAGTATCATAATACAAAATATCGCCAATCCTGTTTCGATTTTCACTGCACTGATTCACAACTTGCTTGTAAGATGCATTATTTTTGAAGTCAACTCCATACGTGGAGACGAGTCTTTGCCGAATTTCTTCATCACGATTGAACTTTTTCTGTTTATTATCCGATCCAATTCTAGATTCTTTTGGCACCCGAATTGTCGCCAAGAATTTCGTGTCTCCTGATCTGACTGTTTGACGTGGATAGACATATCTTGTCCAGAACACATAAATGATGACAAAACAGGAAATCATCCAGAAAAATAACTTTTTCTTGCTGACCGTCAAGTTCGTCAGGTTATCCATTGACATTCTTGATATACGATGAATATAATAAGAAATAAGCAAGGTTGGTCTCAAATACGTCCGTCTCAGACTGCGAACACAGGTCATTGTAAGGCACAAAAGGATTGTACACATCACATAATCACATAGCAGAACCCATGTGACATTGTCAAATAGCTTCAAAGGGTCTTTCCATTCACTTGTTAAATTGAATAAATTCATACTTTGTCTCTTTTGTTAATGATATGGAGAACTGACGCTAACTGAGGTCACTGACAATTCTAATGACAGTTAATAACACATTTTGTCTTTTCAATGGAGTAATTCACGCCTTCACAGTAACTTATCAAGCAGCAATAAGTTTAGCGATACATCCTCTGCTTCCAGTGAGAAGAAGCGGCGATTCGTTTATGCATTGTTTTGTTAATTTTCATGATTCAGAGAGGTATAATTTGCCTTGAGTTTTAGATTTTCATGTGATAGTCAAGGCACGATCCTTTACCTTTCATAACAAATGCTCACATTTTCTAGAATTCAATGCAAATCTTATAGATCATTAGGAAAGTTCAAATAATGCTAAAAAAATTGGAAACAGACTTACATAGGTCTCATTTAATTATATTTTGCCAATACTTACAAGCACAGAGTAAGTATAGGTAGGTAGCATAGAGTAGGGATATATAGGTAGAGTGTCGACTCAAAAAGTACGTGCATACAGTGAAAATTTTTATATGAAAAGATTCAGTTTTTTGCGGAGATTACGTTCCTGTGGTCCAAAAAATTATTTGAGCACTTTTGAAAAAAATCAAAATTTGACAATTTACGAGTATATACATGTACTACCTACATGACTGTCCGTTGTAAGAAGATATCAAAGGAATGAATATTTGATAATAAGCATCCTAACTAAGCGGGAAATTAAGCTGATTTTCGAGGGAATTTCATGATCCGTATTATAATGGAAGTCTTCATGAAAAAGTAGCGATCTGATTCGTGTTTTCTTGGCTGAAATTTCAAGTTTTATTTCAATTTTCACCGGAATGATTTCATGATTCGATCACTAAATTCATGTTTCATTTCTAGAATCTGAATAGTGATGTGGACCCATTTACATCTTTCGAAGTTAATTGAAATCATTGTCTTTGATTATATGATTTTGCTCTGTCAGTGGCAGGTTGCCTGTGATATGATCACGCTTGAGAAAATATTCTTGACGTTGAGAATGAAAGTAATAGGAACCCATCGAATTGCTGATTTAACAAACATTAAGTCTGCAAGGCTGTCATGAGAATCTGTGAAATACCACCATTCCTTCTGCATTACAATCATGATCATTCAATTCCGTTGCTATTTCTGCAAATCTGCATAAATGTGCATATCTCACATCTGGAAACAATTCCGACTGTATCCCCCTCGAGTTCATTTAATAAAATTGAAAGTGGGGATTGGGGATTTAATAAATGGGGATTTAATTTAATTTAACACATTGGGGATTTAATAAATGCGAAGTTACCACTCTACCTAGTATACTTACTCTATGCTTACAAGTGACTCTCATCATGCTTGACCCGCCCGCAGGGACGCCGGCATGAGAATTTAGGGCAGGTGCTGCACCGGTCTCAAGTAGAGTACCTTAGGATACCCCAACCTCCCAAACCCCAACTCAACATTTCAGTTGCGTTATAAGCCCATCAAGGTTTTGCATTGTAGGCTGCGTTTTTGCACATAGTTTTGCATATATCAACTTTAGATTAAAAGCTATTCCATACTTCTTGTATGCATGAGTACGTAAATCGAATGAGCAAAAATCACTTTGTTGTCAATTTTGGCCTAAATCTCACATTTATTTCCAACAAGTCAAATTCTGCAAATGTAAAAAAAAAATAAATAACGTGACACCCTTTAACTGCAAGAGAAATAAAAATATAAAAGGTCTCCTATTCAAATAAATCGTGTATTAAGAAACATGTACATGTATTCTTTTTACTTGGAAATGGCTTGCATTTATCCACTGCAAACTACAACAAAACTTCTATTGTGTTGCTTTTCCAGTAGGCCTATAAAATGAATGCCCATATATCAAGCGTCTTAACATCAATTTTAATTACACAGCTTGTTCTAAAATAATTGGAACTTTATTGTTGCAAACACCACAGCACTATTTTGTGTTTAAATTGTAATATTGTAATGGATCAAACAGAAACAATGTAAATTAAATAATGTGATGCAATACTTCATACTTCTATATAATTCTTTGTTTTGAGCAAAACAAAATTTCTAGCTTATATTGCTTATGAATATATATATATATATATATATATATATATATATATATATATATATATATATTATATATATATATATATATATAGAGAGAGAGAGAGAGAGAGAGAGAGAGAGAGCCATATGCAAAACAACTCAAATTCAAAACTTGATGATTAATCTCTCAGAGTATACAATCGGTCGAGAGGATACAGTCGATGATAAGTGTAATACAGACTGCACAGACAATAGTGCTCTATAGACTTCTTATTTTTTTGCGGTTCCATGCCTTTTACCTTAAAAGATAAGTCATGAATGACTCTTCTCATGAATCGGAGATGGAGCGCTTTTAGAGATAAGAACTTCTTCTCAATGCCAATGATTCAGAAGATCAGGCACTCAACGAACCGTCAATGATCCAGAATCTAAGGCCCTGACCGAACCGTCAATGACTCACAATCTCAGGCACTTAATGATCCGTCAATGATCCAGAATCTAAGGCACTTAACGAACCGTCAATGATCCAGAATCTAATGCACTTTACGAACCGTCAATGACTCACAATCTCAGGCACTCAACGAAACGTCAATGATTCAGAATCTAAGGCCCTGAGCGAACCGATTATGATTGAGAATCTTAGGCACTTTAGGCGATGTTGACAAAGCATGAAATCATCCACAAAAATAACTTTTTCTTGAGCATCTTCAAATTCGCAATAAATTTCCGCGCCAGCTATTTGAGCATAAACTCAAATTGACGTAAACTCAATTCACAGGGTGATGTTTTATGAATAAATTTGCTTCAATAAAATTGATAGACAAGGAAAACTATAGGCGTGCAATGTACATAACAACAGTTATGCATATCAGGTTATCGAGCAACTCAACGTTGAAACAAGTTTTAAAAATTTTAAAAGTGTCAGATGTTGCGATTTTAATGATTCTGACGTTTACGATTTCAAATGTGATATTATTCGATGGCCTATACTGTCTGTTTAATAAAATACGTTAAATAATTATTTCACTTTGGATTGCAATTGTTCTTTCGCCAAATTTTCAAACATTTTCAATTCCTGATTGTTACACGAATTCCTAGCATAGCCTAGCACACAGACTTGTCTCAAGTACTCATGAAATGTAATTGATTACATTTACAAATTACTTCGTTTTACAATTCAATTTTATAACATTTCAATTCACTTACAATTGCTTTAGATCAGTGCTCCGCAACCCGTGGGATGGCTCGCACTGGTGCGAATGAGGAAAAATGATAGTGCGAACGAGAACTAGGGTGCGAACGGGTGCGAACAACGTGCGAGTAGGTGTCAGAACGAAGAGTGACGTAAAACTGTTCTGCTTTAAAACTGGACTTGAATGGTCTTGGTCCCTTATTCTCATTCATTTCGACGTTCATTCTGCAAACGTGGAGATCAATTTTTCGAAGGCAGCGTCTGAAAATTTGCAAAATCAGCTCTGGATCGGTTCCCCCTTTCTTTCGCCGCTGGATGTTGAAAATGAAAAAAATCTTGGAATGAAAAAAATCTACTAGAGAATGAAGAGCATAACATCCTGCAAAACTAAACGTTGACGTGTTGTGCATTTCCCAACGACCAAGATTTCAATTAAGGTTTCTCATTAAAATTGACAATTTTGCTGGCGAAGTATCTGTTTTTTTGCTATTGCCCAAAAAGAACGTGTTTAAGACTGACATGATTTAAGAAAATCTACCATCGCATTTTGTACTGCTTTTTCGAGAATTGCCGAGTAAAAATTCAGTCCGCAGGGAAACAAGGAATGTTAGTTTTAGCTATTTATTACCCAACGTCTATCCAAACCATTGTAGAAAAACATTTCAGTCTGAATTAATGCAAATATAGATATTCTGAATGAAAAAAATCAAAAAAAATCACACAGATCTACTCTGTGAGATAGTAGGAGTCTTCAAATCTTGAATTGGAGTTTTTTTTCAAAACGCTTAAAATTCTCATGTCTTGCTGAGGTTGCGGAACACTGCTCTAGATAATTGTCAGCATTACGCTATGCGTTTCTCCACCAATTCTTTTTCCTGGCGGATTTTCTTCGGTTAATTACAATTGCTCCCCAGAAAAGTAAACGAAACTCGTAGCATTGATATCAAATTACCACCTTTTTACTCTTCCCCAAATGTCTCCATATATTCCCACCTTATATCTCTGCCACGTTTCAAACTGAAGATGCAGGAGACATCTTGAGACATTGATACATCGAAGACTTGTGGCTTTTAGGAGACTTTGCGATACATATGTGCAATTACATCTCTGCTAAGATTTAAATTGATTTGAAGATTTCAACTTTGGCTTCCAGAAGGATTTATTTGCCTCTCTTTTTCCGAGGAGGATATTAAGTAATAGTAGTTTTCTGATTTACGTTTTCCGTTCAGCAATTAAATTAAGTCAAAAGTCAAAACGTTTATTTCCACCTTGGAAAACGTAATGCAAATATGTGATGAGTGATGAAATGATAAGATGGCTATTTACAATGAATGAGAGATGGAGAATGAGATGTACACGTAAGTGGAATGTTAAGATAGGATGAAAAAGCCATGCACATGCATTACAAGTCGACAAAAATAATATCAACATTATCTCACGTCTTAGTATTCAGTGAATGGATGAGTTTTAGTTATGATTTTGTATCTTTTCCTGGATTAATTTCTTGTTCATATAACAATCACAATTTATTTATAAGTTCCAGAAATAAGTTTTGGAGAGACGGTCAATAGATAGTACAAGGAAACATATACAGATAGCATGCATTTAATCAGAAAAAATATAAAGCTATCAGGTAACTCACCTGTAATGGAATTGACAATTGTTGCACACTGACTTTGCATATGCTGTTACAGTGTCATTTTCACTTCTTCCTACTCGATCTGGAAATCGTTTGCAGATACACTATCAGCAAGTGCTGTAACAGAAAATTACTTGTAAACCATCAGTTTTCTTTTTGTGACTACATGGATTCTTCTTTTGTAAATGAAGGGTCGATGCAATGTCAAGGATGTGGTGTTATCAAGTGTGACCACAATTCTTCATCACATCGACGGCTACTTATCAAGATCTCCTAGCCAGACGAATGCTCAATGGATCTAATTTTTTCATGATATGTAGTCTGCCCTAAGACTTCCATAATGGCATTATTGGATTTGTCATTCGACCTTTTGACTTCGCTCTATGCTTCAAAAAATAGTACAAACTGTCATCATATCAATGGCGTCGATATCATGATTTTCAGCGTCGATGTGATGATGGAAATTTTAAGTCGCCATTTAATCTATACTGCTTGACATGGTTCCTTGCAGGATAATTGATGTACCAAAGACGCAAATATCTCATAAGTTCACCGACTGGAAATGTATTGCCCTAACTGCATCTACACCTTGGAAACAGCTTCTGTGCGTCAATCGAGTAGTGTTTAAGTTCCCTCTTTTCATCTTGCAATCAGCGTGTCGCTTTTAAGGAGAAAGTGACAAAAGAAGGGACCGGATTGTTGATGACAAACCCAGCTGCCAATTCTGAAGATTTTTACAGATAATCTAAATGAGGCATTAGAGTCTGAGAATGGCATAACAAGATGAGGAAAACCGAAAGCAAAGGAGAGAACAGCAACTGTCATGGCAGCTGGTATTGATGATTTGACTATACAAGTACCTTATATTGTGGCATTCGAGTTCTTAAGTAGGCTACCTAATTTATTTTAATACAATACAGGCAACTTGTATTTATATGCAATACCGATATTCTTTAAAAAGCTCTCACATAGCATACACCAAGTTTAGACCATAGAAATCTCTTCAACCATACAAGTAAACCTAGAACTATTTGCAGACACAGCTAATTTTATCAAATCTCCATTGAAATTTAATAAAGAACACAACATAAGTTATAAGAATTCCGATACCCTGCGAATATCTTTCATGCCTGCATTCAAATGCTATACACCGAATTTTAGATTCTGTCAATCACTTCAGCAGAATTTTGATACTGTTGATTAAATGCCATTGCTATGGTGCCTTTCATAACGATCACGATAATGTGATCGCAAAGTAGCAGAGCAGGACCATCTTGAATGGAAATATGAAGTATGAATGAGGTTGATATTTTGTTGATGAAAAGTATTTATGATTATCTATTTCTTTCGTGTATCTAAGGTACATGTATGTATAATATATAATGTATATATCATATACATGCCTTTCCTGTAGCCTACATGCACATGTCTTCTGTGTCTGTTTTTGGAGAGGTCTAGACCTTTCATGGAAGCAGATGTCTCATCAAGCACACTTGAATTCAAGTCTTTATTGATTCTTTATCATGACATTATTAAAAGAAATTGTTAAATATTTCACCGGCAGAGCTTTGATGAGTTTTATACGTTGAATGTTGTATAGGCCTATGAGGCCTACCACGACTACGCCTTATAAAGCAATAACGCTATAAACGATCCATGAGACATAGTCTACTAAGACAAACCTTGAACAAAGCCTAAAATCTAACCATGAAGCAACCGACAATTTCTCCTAAACCAACCCTAAATAAAGTAAGTCTAGTAACTAATAACCCAAAACTCATTTTCTTTCTAAATTAATATTCACGTGAACTGCATGATAAAAAAGACAGCAATTTGAAGTCGATGTGGCCTAAATCGATCCCACCTACGTATATCCTAGTTATAGCAATTATTTATGGATATCCATGCTCATCCTAAACTAAAACTTGCAAAAGCCTACAACTTTAAAACTTAAGCTTCAAAAGAATATAACTGTCAAAATAATCTCATGTAGTCTACCGGTACGACAACTTCCGTGAATTCTAGGACTTGATGTGCAGTATAAACTCATTATCAAGCATAAATACATGCATGCATGGAAGCACAAATCTACGCTAGGGATAAGACCAGTGGAGACAGCTGTGTGCCCTCTATTTTACATTCATACTAATTTGGTTAATTTTTTCAAGTCGGCCAATTGTAGGACAACTCCAATTCATGATGTTGCGATGTGAATATAAGAGAATAACCATAAAGATGCAAGTAAACACATTTTTGCTGCTTTCAGCTATAAAAAGTTTGTCATAAAATCAGCATGATAGCTGGAAACAGTTTTGAAATTTGAATTTAGAATGGTGTCTATTGAAAGCTATTTAGGCCAACGTGCATTGCATCTTAGTTCTAGATTGGTTATAGATTGTCAGCGCACTGAATTTATTATAAATGCTGCGAGATGTCAAATTGTGAGTAGGGGAGAGCGGGGCTTGTTGGAACAGATATTTATTTTTTTCAAAAAAATGTATGAAGATGGCATTAGCTGAACTTGAAAATGTAGTCGTAATACATTAAGGGTACGAAAATCCAGTTAGTCATATTTGCAGTAGTTGAAAGTTAGCACAAATTGCTCTATTACTTCATTAAACAGGGGAACTCTAATGTTTCAACTAACCCCCCTCCAGGGGTTAGTTGAAACATCGTATGGGGTTTGTTGAAACGCATCACTTGTTTTTAATTTTGAATTAATGCACATGCAGTTGCATTGCTTATGGTGTTGCAGTAAAGCATTAGATAATAGGAAACTGATATCTATGTCCATTATGTGTCTTCACGTGAACATATCAAGATTTGAACTCTTTGTAGGCCTATGATAAAACCCAGACAACAACTTTGTCTTTCTCATGAGTTGAATAAAAATAAAGTTTGGACATCAACAAACTTTTTACAGAAAACAAATTTCATATCATCGCAAATCTGTGTGTATACAGATGCACAAAATGCATCAAAAGGTAGGCTTAGCATATACCTGGGCCAAGGCCTACATCGCAAAATTTACAGAAATTGAATTTAGAAAAATACGATCTTAAAAGAAGAACTCAGAGACTGATAAGCAAGCATAAAGACAGCGAGAGTTATCCTTTCTGCGATTACGTTTTGCTAGCAGGCCCTATTCAATTGAATTCACGCGCAATCACAAATCATGGAAAGGACTAACATTTTGACGGTCACCGGTACTCATTTCGGATCATATTCAGTTAGATCGACTGAAAACAGCCATCTGTTCTGACAGCGAGAGGTGCCAGAGCACTGCTGGGGTGGTGGTAACACCATCACAATGTCTCGTCGAAAATGGCAACTCAGTTCTGGATTCTCCTTCCAACAGAATGTTGGCTTATCAGTCCACGATGATATACTCGAACGCTTCATGAATTTCGAGATGGTTTCCTGTGACTTAGGTTCTACAATAGCACCAATGGAATGCACAGCAAACTATCTCGAAGTGAACTTCACCAGCACAAAGCTGCCCACGCCTGGTTCAATTGTCTTTAATACTGAAACATCCACAGATTCTTCGGATAAATTGCTGCATTCATCATCCACAAATACAACTTTTGCCTTTTTTGGTTTCTCTTTTGTGGGCGTTGATGTTGGTCAATCTGTAAGAATCTTGGTTCTCCCTGGCTTTCACGAGTCCACCTTTCCTCTTTGATGCCACAGCAGGTTTATTTAGAGGTCTGATTGCCTCTGGGCTCATCACTGCTCTCTGATTTTCAATTCGTGAAGTTGTCGATTCCTGAAGTGGAGAAGCAGTCAAGATCCAAGTTGTCGCCTCCGTAGGATCTGGTATTTCCGTTGCAAAAGACGGCATGAAATCATCGTCATTGAATACATCTATCCATCGGAAAAACTCCTGTCGCGCGGAATCCCGACTGAATGTTACTGGGAGTCATTGCCCGTGTGAACGCCTTTCCACCCATTTCAGGTACATCATAAATGGTCATCGCTTTGCCTATGTGCTCTCTCATCCAAGAACTGCATGCGCTATTATAACATGATTTGAATGGGCCATAAACGCCCTTGTCAAGCGGCTGAAGTTTATGTGAGCAGTAAACTTAAAGGTAAGGCTAAGGTAACAGTAATATGATTTTACCGTTGAATGATGTGCGGTTCGAGTCCCACTCGGACATACTTTTGCTTACTGATGAGAACTTCTGTAAGGTTCGAGA
Source organism: Prostheceraeus crozeri (assembly GCA_907163375.1). Lineage (NCBI taxonomy): Eukaryota > Metazoa > Platyhelminthes > Polycladida > Euryleptidae > Prostheceraeus > Prostheceraeus crozeri. The sequence continues at coordinate 13,918 of CAJQUW010010227.1, forward strand.
AAGCGGAAATTAATCTTAATCTATCTTTAGACATGGACTGATTTTATTTTTTCTAACTTTTTTCTTTGCTGCAATATGATTATGTCGAGAGTAGCACAACTCTATCAATATATTTGTTTACTTCTAAGACTTCCATTTTTAGGGATTTATAAAATACAGTGTGACAATATGCCGGTGTCATTGCAAAAACAAGCCTTAAAGTAATATAAATCTACACGGGGCTCATTGGAACATGACATGGGGTTTGTTGGAACAATGTTTCAACTAACCCCTTCATCAATGTTTCAACTAACCCCAAGTGTGATCTATATGGGTTTGTAAGTACAACTTGCCAACATCTAAGTCATAGTAAAAGCTGCTTCTTGTGTGATGCCAGTGTTCTAAATGCTACTTTTTGAGTGATTAGTGACTTCGATAATGTTTCTATTACGCCCGATAAAAACAAGATTTTGGCAGAAAGAATATTTACTCGAAACATCGGAAAATATACCTACTTGTCTCCTTATCAAACAATTGACAATGAACGAACGAAATTGAAGCGAAAATGTGTAAATTGAAATGATCATTCAAATATTACTTCTGAACATTAAAGTTTTATTTCATATACTTAAATAAATGGAATGTTTCAACTAACCCCACGTTCCAACTAGCCCCGCTCTCCCCTACATTTCCTCAGCAGACTATTGATGTAAAAAATAAATAAAAGCATTCTTATAAAGACATGTATTAACTTTTGGTCATCAAATCGACGCTCTCATATCAGAACTCGGCTATGGATCTCCGAATAGTAATAAGATTGTGGTTTAGCGCACATAGTTCACGAGCGTATCTTGCAAGAACCAAATACAACTGTCAGGAGCAAAGAACTTTTTGATCGGACGAAAAGGGGACCACTTCTGCTGGATTTTACTAGATACGGTGTACTTCTAAAACGTGCGCAATCTCAAGATTTAGGCTATTAGGTGTGAATCTGCAACCTATGGATTTTTCTCCTGTCTGACATTTACTTGATTATGAAGCACAAAATACATGACAAAGCATATTCAAGTGCGAGCATCATATTTGTTTAATTAATTTATTCAATTGTTAATTTTAGATTTCCGTACGCTCCGTAGTATTATTTGTTTATGTACTATTCGTACAGAAGTACAATGTGATTTATGTGCATGTTGTAAGTATGTTTTATTCGTCTCCGGGAGCATAATGTCCGCGGCCAAAATATCTGCATGATTATACCATACTATGGCTATTGGCGATTGGCTTTCCTATTGAATGATGAAGATTTCAATCCCCACGGCAACCCTGAGTTCTGTGATGTCTCAGTTATATAAGTCAACCGTATATATAGAGATGCGGATTTGTAGCATGTGAATAAATTGACTAACAATGAATATTGAAGACAGTGCAAGTTTTCTACCCTCCCCCCCCCCTATACTTGCATTATTTCCTTCTTTCCCGATTTTTATCAGTTTTTACCATCTGCTCAGGCAAAAACTAGTTTTTCTCACTTAATTGCCAGCCCTGTAAAAAAACATTACATTTGTTTGACAAATCATTCAGTCAGTCTCTTACTGTCCCGTCAGTCGGTGCTCCCCGATGTATTCTTTCACTTATCGCCGTATTGGGGAATATAAATTATTTTCCACAATGTACCACTCAAGTCCTATTGATTGATTTTATGTTTTATATTTTCTATCACATCTGTTTAACACTCGCCATATCAAGGTCGTGTCCAACTTCGAAGTACTAAGGGGTGATTTTGAAAATCACCAAGTTGTTTTTATTTTTTGGGACTATTTTCCTCGATAATTGAAATGTTCCATGCTAAAATTTATAGAAAAACATCCACGAATTGTGCAAAAGTTTGTACTCGTATTTCATTATGAAACTAACCATGAAATACTATCCAACGATACGACATAAATCAATTGAATGTGAATAGACACTTTTGTCTATAGATGTGAGCATCCATTATACAAAACGGCGATTACAGTATAATGATTACCAGACACTGGTGAATTACACACTTGACACCTTTGAATTGTTAGATTGCATGCCCTCGTTGCTATTCCAGCAGGTCTGTATCATGTGCATCAAGCCTTGGTGCTTGCCGGTGTTGTATTGACTTGATCACCCGATGGTATTGAGATGTTTCCGGTAGGCTATAACTACTAATCATCTCAATCAAACGTTTGTGAATATCAATGCGATTGTTTAGACTTTGAATCATGTGTGGGTTTGCAAGATTGATTGCTATTTCTTTCAAAAATTCTTTTCTTCGTACAATCGACCATTCTTGGTGATTTGCTTCATAATACTATGAGCATTCACTTCACCTATATCCAAAATATTTTGAAAGTGTACAGCAGGCCAGCGTCTTTTGTTATACATCTCGTCGGTTAGGATCGGAACATTTGATCTCCTGTGTCTACGCCTGATTTTGTATGATTGTGCCGTAAGATAATATCAGGCTTACATTTAATTGTTTCTCCTGACACTGCCTTGTCATGATGTTAACTAGATAACATCAAAAACAACGCGGCCAGTAGAGCATCAGTCATCACTCATCATTGACTTTTATGCGTTGATAATTAACCAATGGTATGATGATGTCAAATGCATCGAAAGACAATGTCGCAAGAGGAATTTCAGTAAGAATGATTTCCAAAGAAATTGCAATTATTTTCTAGTAAGGTGATTTTGAAATCAAACCTTGGTATTCGAGGGTTAAATAATTCAAGCAATTGTTTATGTTAGATTTACATAAGTACGATATAATTTATGTGCATATTGTAAGTAGACCTATCTTTATACCTTTTCAAAATGCCTAACATGAAAATGTAAATGTGCTTCTTTATTTACCATAGGACATTTTTTAATTGTGTTTTTGATATATATTTTTTTTTCTTCCTTGTATTTGGTCTTTCTTGATAACCGTTGTCTGAAGCCGGAATCTGCTATCGCCTGATACTCGTTGCTGAACTAAGCTCATCCTTGACCTAAGCTAGAGAATGTTTGTTCTCTGACCTGTGCTGTCTGTCCAGAAGTCTGATCATTTCGCAATTTAATGGCCCAAGATGAACGCACTTTTTAACAGGACTTTATTTCAATATATATATTATCAAGGCCTGTACAAACTGTAAAGTTTATACAAGAAGTAAAAAGTTGTATAAACACATTGAAGATGAAGACACGACTAAAAGTTCAAGCAAATTTAATGAAGCCCATTAACTAAAAAGACAAAACCTTTTCTCCAGTTTTGGTAATCGAGCGTCTAAATGTTTAGTGGGCAACCCTCATTAAATAAGAAGTATAGGCTATAGAATAATATCACATTTGAAATCGTAAACATTTTAATCATTTAAATCGTAGCATTTAACATTTTAAACATTTAAATCGTTTTTTCTCCCCACGATGACGCTATCGCTGCCTCACAAACTCCTCGTAATGACGCGCAATCATTTCGACAACCCCTCCTTCTTAGACGATTGCGTAATTCTTGAAGGACCCATAGACTCTGCATCCTAAACCTAGTTGATGAACTTTATGCTAAGCAATCGATAGAAGACTGTCGATCGATTGAAAATCTTAACTTCAGTCCCAATTGTTAGGAAACGCCGCCAATTGATGCCACCACTGCAGATGGAGAGTGATACATGCAGATGGATATGCGCGTTATGCATGCAATGAATTCAGCACAAACGAAAATTTACTAGGTATTGTATGTCTGCTAAGCACGTTGCTGATCAACAGTAGTTATGGGTACGAGTATAATCATTTAATCAATAATTAGTCTTTTAGAATAATTCTTAAAACGATTAAACTCAACGATCGCACTCGATATTTTTATTAATTCAAGGATGGCAAAGTGCATAAAGCGATAAATCCATCCGGGAAAATAAGTATCGAAACAAGTCCTCATTTATCTGCGATCCTTGATTAAAGCTTACTGCCGGATGTACAGAATTCGTGATCATTCTGTACTACTCACTTAACCCCACTTACAAGTATTTCTAATACTATTGGTGCTGACAGCCTATACACACGTGTGACGAATTGAGGAACATGAATTTTATTGTGCTGTGTGAAATAAAACTTGCTTCTACGTTGAGTTTCTCGATAACCTGATATACGCAACAGTTGTTATGTACATTGCGCGCTTATAGTTTTCCTTGTCTATCAAGTTTATTGAAGCAAATTTATTCATACAGAATCACCCTGTGAATTGAATTTACCTCAAATGCTCAAACTGCTGGCACGAAAATATATTGCGAATTTGAAGATGCTCAAGAAAAAGTTATTATTGTGGGTGATTTCCTGTTTTGTCATCATCGCATTTTTTATGGTCTGGACGAGATACGTCTACTCACGTCAAACAGTCAGATCAGGAGACACGAAATTCTTGGCGACAATTCGAGTGCCAACAGAATCCAGAATTGACTCGGATAATAAACAGAAAAAGTTCAATCGTGATGAAGAAATTCGGCAAAGACTCGTCTCCACGTATGGAGTTGACTTCAAAAGTAATTCATCTTACAAGCAAGTTGTGAATCAGTGCAGTGAAAATCGAAGCAGGATTGGTGATTTTTTGTATTATGATACTTCTAAGTACCTTTCTAATCCTCGGAAAACTTGTGAAGGAAGAGTTGACATATTGTTTGCAATTCACATCAGAACAGAACGTGAAAATCTCCGAAACCTCATTCGACAGACGTATGGATCTATGAGCAATGTTTTCGGATGGAAGATCAAATTACTGTTTTTCCTTGGAACAACTAAAAATAAAACAATTCAAGGAAATATTCAAATCGAGTCGGACAGATTTCGGTAAGTGCAAGAAAAGTACTTGAAATTCAACATCATTGCCAAAAAATCAGAAAGTTCCTAAGATTCTGAATCATTGACGATTCGCTCAGGGCCTGAGATTGTGAATCATTGATGTTTCATTGATTGCCGGAGACTCTGAATAATTGACGGCTGTTTCAGGGCCTGAGATTGTGAATCATTGAGGGATCAAGGCTGTTCAGGGTCGGAGATTGTGAATCATTGAGGGATCGCTCAGTGCGTGAGACTCTGAATCATTGGCATTGAGAAGAAGTTCTTTTCTCTAAAAGCGTTTATCTCCAATTTATGAGAAGCATCAAGACGGAGTCATCCATGGCTCATCTTTTGAAGTAAGAAGCACCAACTATCATCGACTGCATCCTCTCGATCAATGGCTGTGAAATATGTTAAAGATTAGCGCGCTATTTATTCTGCGGTATGAGATCGACGATCATCCCATGAAAAAAGTGAAAAAAAAGTGAAAAAAATCATCCCAAACAGTGAAACGCGGGCTTTCAGAATTACACGATGATGCAACTGGATTTAGAAGGACAAAGTAATGATCTGAGTTTCTTCAGTATGTTATATGTTAACGATCGTTATAGTGTTAAGTTTGAAGAGATATTGTTTGTGTCTTGAAAAGTGTCATTACTTTTCTTTCATTAATTCTCACTTCAATATCATTCCATATCGATCGGAGATTAAATTGTAAATATAAACGAAATTAAAATATGGAGTTGAGCAGATACAAGAGTGAAGGATTGTATCATCTCAACTTAGAAGTCTATTTTGTCAACGGATTGTTGCGAACATTCAGTCATTTGGTTCACAGAAGTTGATTTGGATTATCTCATTCAGAAGAATTCTTCCCCTTTGAGTTACATGACTCCATAACAAAAAATTGCTCCCGATTCATGATTTCCAGGTCAATAATAGCAATTCTAGGTTTGTATACTGAAGTAAATTTGAAAAGAAAATTTCAGGCCAATAGAAGCGAAGTTATTTGTTGAAGTCAAAATCAAAATCAAAGTAAAACCAACCGAGTTGGCTTTGTAAATAGAATAATAATTGAATATTTGGTTGTTAGTCGTTTCAATGCTGACCCAGCAATTGACAATTTTCCGAACATGACTAAATTGTGGTGCATCAGCGACTACGATTCAAATTACCATGGCAGAATCTTTCTGACTGCACATAATTGGCTTGTAGAACCTGATGTATAGAGCCTCCAGCACTCACAACATGACACTCGATCGTGCACGAGTGACGACACTAAAATTAGCACGCTGATTGGAGTCACGTGGCTGTGAACAGCTGACAATGCGCCTAGTTACTGCTGTCACAGCTTTACGATTCTTACCTGCAGCAAGCCAAGGTGAGGACCTTGTTCATACGTGCTTTGGAGATCTGTTCTCCTGAATGTTTGGATAACGAATTTTTGTTTCTTGATGGCTATCCGCAAGATTTTACAGGGAGGCACATGATTGTTAAACTCACAAAATTAGATTCATCTGCGCGCGCTTCGGTTTCCTAGAAAGGAAGAATCATATCTAACCTTAATATCAAAATGGCACAGAATTAGACAACTTGCTCCTTCTCGAATGGACAATTCGTGTATCGCTTGCTGTTGGAAATAGCAAACAATAAGCTGTCAGCAGAGGACACCAGAGCCAGTGAGAGATGCGTGCGTGCTGTGATATCACTTCGCACACACCAAAACACACATGCCTAGCTAACATTCGATTCAGTGTTTACACTATGCGGTAAGGAATGGTGAGAAGACGATGGGGAAATCATCAAGTGAACTTATTTTCGTACGCCTGCTATTTTTTTAAATAAATGATCGTAAGGGCCAACATTATGGAGAAAACTTGTGCGCAGTGATCTGAATTCCTCGAATCTGAAGGAATTTTGGCAATCGAAGCACTTTGCTGGAACTCACATTAATCCGCAAGCGACGCACGACTTTTCTCCTATCTCTGTAAGGTATTAGGAACTCCTTTTTGCCCACTTAATAGGTTCCTCGATGTGCCGGCGATTTCATATTAATCACACTTCTAGCAAATCGAAGTAGATAAACAAAATATTTAATTCTATGGTTAAACTGTCATCTAACCTTGTGACGTATTTGAGGGCCCTGAAAAGAACCTATTGTGAAACCTATTGTGATTTTTTCTACAAGGAGTATACTTGTAGCATCCCCTAAGGATTGATTGCCAGCGTCTGAGTGTTCAAATGTGATTTGCAAGTATGTTTGTAACTGTGGAATCAGTGGCATTGGAAGAACTCGCAGGCGTCTAGCTACTCGTATCTGTGAGCATGTTCCTCACCTTGGCTTGCTGCAGGTAAGAATTGTAAAGGTGTGACAGCAGTAACTAGGCGTATTGTCAGCTGTTCACAGCCACGTGACTCGGATCAGCGTTCTAATTTTAGTGTCGTCACTCGTGCACGATCGAGTGTCATGTTGTGAGTGCTGGAGGCTCCATACATCAGGTTCTACAAGCCAATCATGTGTAGTCAGAAAGCTTCTACTATGGTAATTTGAATCGTAGTCGCTGATGCACCACAATGTTCAGAAAATTGCCACTTCCTTGGTCAGCATTGAGAAGACAAGTGAAAATTAACTCGGTTGGTTTTACTTTGACTTTTACTTCAACTGACTTCAATAGATGACTTCGCTTCTATTGACCTAAAATTTTCTTTTCAAATTAATTTATATATTTCAAAATCGTTGTTTAAAAACTGTGGACCACTATCCGGGAGATCAATTTCCAAAACAAAGGTAGTCAGAAGAAACAATTGTGGCGATTTTGTGTCTTATTTGTGATGATTCACATAAGAGCTCACCGAGATGATGTTATCGGTGTCCGTAGTCTTGAGTACTATCATTTGACAGGATTCTAGGACTAACCCTTGAATTCATCAGGATTTATTCCATTTCACTTCGTTGCACACGACTTAATTGATATTTTGTGTATATTTTCAGAGATATCGTCCAGAAGGATTTTGTTGATGCATATCGGAATATGACGATCAAGCATTTGAGTATTTACGATTGGATATTGCGGTTCTGTAGTCATGCCAAATACCTGGTGAGAGTTGATGAGGACGTCTTTGTAAACGTGTTTCAACTTGTCAAGTACCTGCAGACTCACGATACTCAAGCGTACTACTGTCGTCTTCAGACCGGAACAGTACCTCATCGCAATGGGGGAAAATGGAAAGCAACTGTTGAAGAATACAAACCAGATAGATATCCTGTACACTGTTTAGGCTTTGGATACGTCTTACGAGCAAGCAATATTCGAGACCTCTACTGGTGTTCTGTGTTCAGGTAAGAGAGAGAGAGAGAGAGAGAGAGAGAGAGAGAGAGAGAGAGAGAGAGAGAGAGAGAGAGAGAGAGAGAGAGAGAGAGAGAGAGAGAGAGAGAGAGAGAGAAAAAATGATTTTGTTGTATTATTGCAACAACTCAGGCAGCTTATCAGTGAAGTTCAACAGCCTGACCAAGTTTCTGCATGGAACGAGGCCAAAAATTGAGATATTCACAGAATATTGTGCACCCTCTGCCTACTACGAATCTGCACGTCTGCATAGTTCTAGTTAGTTCCTCTTCTTGTCAGACAGGATCAAAGAAAAACAAATGGGACGCAATTGCAGTCTTTGGCAAAAATGAAATTTTTTTTGTTTTCTCTTATCAAATTAAAAAGTACTAAGTCTAAATCTATGATTTTTGACATGATATGTCTTCAGGTCATTTTTTGTCATGTACTGGAGCATTTATCTATGAAGCTAAACACATGCAGATGTGGCAAGCCTCCTGATGTCGCTAAACAGCGACATCCTGGCCCACTTCATCTACATTGAACCACATTCTCGCATACATCGCCGATGAGAAGCATGATGATATCACATACTAAACATGATAGGAAATGACCTGAAGACATTTCATGCCGAAAATCAACGTGAGTGAAGTAAAAGGAACCACCCATCGGAACTTTCTTTTTATTGCAGTGTGATTCTACACGCATATAGTTATAAGGCGAGGCGTAGGCGAGGTTTCTACCATAGCTAGTCAATAAAAGCAGTATATACCTCAAAAGCTAACTATAACGATATGATCAAACGATACTTGACAACAAAGTCGCTGATATTGCATAGTTTGAGATCACTATCTGGAACAGTTGACATCAAGCAACATCAACCGTTTGATAATTGAAAATAGGTTTGGAAGAGAGTCAAGTTATATATTGTTATATTATCTAAATTGTACAAATAGTTAGTGAATATATCTCGGCTATTTATACCATAGCCATTATTAGGAAAATGGCTTTTCTTGTTTTTCCATTTCTTTCAGTTTCTTGTAGATATCTGAAATTCATTTGGAAAGATCTGTAATAAACAAGGAAAAGGTGTAGAGATTTACATAGAACACTTCCACAGGAGGTTGATAAAAAATATAAGACTTCTTGCGTTTTACTATTTTTGACTCGCATTGAATGAAGTGTTATTTGCGATGTAATTTTATTCTGAAATCGTTTTCACGATGCAGTTCTTGCTACTTATGTGATTATTTGGATAGTATATGTTCAAACCAAAATTTGTGCTATAGCTATTCTATTTTACATAGAAAGCGAATCAATTAGGCTGTTAATGTTATTCAATGGGTATAACCAGGGAATCCTA